>PISX010035659.1:0-12695 GCA_004024625.1 Mellivora capensis | reverse complement strand
TGCTTTAGCTGTAAGTACCAGGGTCCTGGCTGTGGGTGGAAGTGTGGAATGTGTGAGGAGAAAGCAAGGCTCCCCTAACACCTGAGGGCCTGGACTAAGCTTTAAGAAGTATGTTCCCTGGTTTTTCTTGTATATGAAAGATTTTATTTTATTTTAGAGGGGGAGGAAGAGGCAGAGAGAGAGAGGGTGAAGGAATCTCTAGCTGACTCCTTGCTGACCACTGAGCACATGCGGGGCTGTATCTCAGGACCCTGAAATCAGGACCTGAGCCAAACCAAAAACTTGGTGCTTAACCCACTAAGCCCCCAGTTGCCCCCTCCCCTGGCTTTTTGAATGTTCCCTAAGGAGGGGCAGGTTTAGGGGTGAGCATAACCATTAACAGAATTTGCTGCCACACTGTAGGCTTCCAAAAAAATGTGACCCTTAACATCTGAGTAGATCGAGTAGAATGCAAGTGGTGAAGAGATCTTAACCCGAGGAAAGACTCCACTTGATATCCCCCAGCCTTATCTTAGGGTTAAAGACCCCATCTGTTCCAGGTAGACTGAAAAGGAGTTACTTTATTCCAAAGTCTGACCTCTATGAAATAGCAGTTTTGCTATTTCAGATCAAAGGGAATTCTTCCTCACATCTGCATGTAGGCTTAGCTTATGAAAGATACAGCTGAGAAAATACTACCCGAAAAAGGGAAAAGCAACCTCAAAAATCAAAGAACTGCAGGGCACCTGGGTGGCTGAGTGGGTTAAAGCCTCTGCTTTAGGCTCAGGTCATGATCCCAGGGTCCTGGGATGGAGCCTGCATTGGGCTCTCTGCTCAGCGGGGAGCCTGCCTCCCTCCCCCACCCCACTTGTGATTTTGTCCGTCAAATAAATAAATAAAAATTTAAAAAATATATCAAAGAATTGGGTGGCGCTATGTACTATACCTTAGTATTATCAGGAGGTATGGCCTGGAACCCACAGGTAAGCATTGGTGTTCTCCTCTTTCATATAAAGTTTCACAGAACACTAACATCAGAGAACTCCACTCACTGCCGATGATGGATCTGGACAAAATAAAACTACTTTGGGGTGCCCGGGTGGCTCAGTGGGTTAAAGCCTCGGCCTTAGGCTCAGGTCCTGATCCCAGGGTCCTGGTATCTGAGCCTCACCTGGGCTCTCTGCTCGGCAGGGAGCTTGCTTCCTTGTCTCTCTCTGCCTACTTGTGATCTCTGTCTGTCAAATAAATAAATAAATCTTTATAAAAAAATAAATAAAACTACTTTGTAATCGTATTACCTTAACCACAAAATGTCCCCTGTTTAGCAGAAATGGGCAGACTCACCTCAGAATAGCTACTGAGGGAGACAGCCATGGATTACTTGATGTATTCCCCTGAGAACTCTGGAGATCATGGATGGACCTGTAAGTAATCTGAAGTTCAGGGGCATGACATTATAGGCTGGCTTATAAAGTGAAATGGAGAAAGTTGTTTAACCTTTATAGTGATTTGTTATTATAAAGGGGAGGGGAGGGGCACCTGGGTGGCTCAGTTGGTTGGGCGACTGCCTTCGGCTCAGGTCATGATCCCAGCGTCCTGGGATCGAGTCCCACATCAGGCTCCTTGCTCGGCAGGGAGCCTGCTTCTCCCTCTGCCTTTGCCTGCCACTGTCTGCCTGTGCTCACTCGCTCTCTCTCCCCCTCTCCCTCACAAATAAATTTAAAAAATTAAAAAAAAATATCCAAAGCAATTCTGAGGGGAAAGAACAAAGCTGGAGGCATCATACTTCCTGATTTTAACTATACTCAAAGGATATAAAAAACTAAAAATTAATAAGCTAATAAAAATAGCATGTTGCTAGTTTAAATGTAGACACAGAGATCAATAGAACAGAATAGAGGGCTCAGATATACACAGTCAACTAATATTAGATGAGGGAGCCAAGAGCACCCAACTGGGAAAGGATAGTCTCCTCTACAAATGGTTTTGGAAAACTCGATGATCATATGCAAAACAATGAAATTAGAACCCTACCTTATACCACTCACAAAAATTAACTCAAAATGAATCAAAGGCGACATTACATTATTATGATCATAATCTTTAGTATATCAACTACAAATTTTTCCCCTGTGGTTACCATGACTCTTACATAAAATATCTTAACCCACTTGAAACTGATAACATCCTATTTTGAACTGATAACAAATTAACTTTGACAGCATTCCTAAACTTTACACTTTTACTTTCCCTCACATTTTCAGTTATTGATAATTATATTTTGCATATTTTCTATTGCATATCCAATAACAGATTATTATAGTCATGGGTTTAATACATTTGTTTTAAAACTTTTTTTAAAATGATTTTATGTATTTGTCAGAGAGAGAAAGAGAGACTGAGCAGAGAGAGAAGGAACGGAGAGGCAGGCTCCCCACTGAGCAGGAGGCCTGATGAGGTCTCAATCCCAGAATTCTGGGATCACACCAGAGCCAAAGGCAGATGCTCAACTGATTGAGCCACCCAGAAGCTCCTGCTTTTATTTTTTTAAGGATTTTATTTATTTGACAGACAGAGATCACAAGCAGACAGAGAGGCAGGCAGAGAGAGAAGAGGAAGCAGGCTCCCTGCCAAGCAGAGAGCCCGATTTGGGGCTCCATCCCAGGACCCTGGGATCACGACCTGAGCTGAAAGCAGAGGCTTTAACCCACTGAGCCACCCAGGCGTCCCGAAGCTCCTGCTTTTAAACTTCTATACTACAGTTGTAACAAATTAAGAACCACCATTATCATATTACAGATTTAACCTTATGTAATTATCATTACCAGTGAGTTTTACACTACTGCCTATTTTTTTATGATGTTAATTAGTATCCTTTTAGCTCTACTCAAAGAACTCTCTATACCATTTCTTGGGAAACAGGTCTAGTGGTAAGGAACCACCTCAGCTTTTATTTGTTTGGGAAAGTCTTTATCTCACCCTCATGTCTGAATGACAGCTATTCCAGGTATAGAATTCTTGATTGACAGTTTTTAATTTCAATATTTTAAATATATTATCCCATTTTCTCCTGGCATGAAGAGTTTTCTATTCAGAACTCTGCTAGTGGTCTCATTGGGATTCTCTTCTATGCAACTTGACTCTTTTTGTTTCAGTAGAGATAAAATTGATATACCACATGACATTAGTTTCATGTGTACAATATGATTTGGTACTTGTATATATTGGGAAATGATCACCACAATAAGTCTAGTTAACCATTACCACACATAGTTATAATGTTTTTTCTTCTGATAGGAACTTTTATAATTACTTTCTTAGTAACTTTCAGGTGCAAAGTACCCTGTTATTCACTATAGTCACCATTACATCCCCATGACTTATCTAATTTATCACTGCAAGTTTGTACCTCTAGACCATCTTTGCCCATTCTAACCACCTTCCTCCCCTGCCTCTGGCAATGACCAATCTGTTGTATCTATGAGTTGTAGCTGTTTAGTTTTGTTTCAGATTCCACATTTTTGTGAGATCATACGGTATTTGTCGTTGACTTTTTGCCCCTGCACAGTATAAATGTGGTGTTGTGCTTATGAATCAGGCAGACCCAAACACAAGGGACACTAGAACCAAGAATACAACCCTAGGGAGCATCCACCAACCTCTGAATTTGAAACCATCAGCAGTGCCTCCCAAAAAGAGGAAGCTTTGCCGCACTGCTGGGTAAGGCCCTACAGGAATCCCAGGTGAGTAAGGGAGAACCAGTGAGCTGAAACTGTGGATCCCCCAGGACACCCCCACTCCATAGTCAACTCAGTCTGGAGCCCACACAGCTGAGATTCAAAGGCTCACACCCACCAAAAAGTGAAATAAGAGGTGAAACAATAAATGGAACAAATATGTATTCAAACAAGAAACCACTATCCCCAGTATATCTGAAGACTTCCCCAGAAGTCAAAAAACCCAACTCCTAACGCAAAGGACAGCTTGGAGGAAGAACGTCCCCAGTGTTGGAACACAACACAGATCCTCCCCAGTGTGACTGGGGTCCTGTTGAATCCTGTGAGAAAACTCCAGGAAATGGAGGGCAAGAGTCTCCCTGGGCCAATGCCCGGAATAAACATGGGAAGATGCCTGGAGTGTTTTCCTGTCTTCCTTTAGATGGATCTGGTAAGTGTGGAGAATCCTTAACTTGCTCTTGTCATTTAAAGCTAAGAGATATTGTCATTTAAAGCTAAGAGATAATCCCTGTCACTTATCTCACTTGATTGCCTTAAATCACCTCTGACACTGTAGCCCATGCCCTGCACATAAATCTATATCCTGTTTGTAATCAGATCTTGTGGAAGGTATAAAAGAAGTGATTGTAAGAAATAAAGATGTCTACTGATCATCGGTCGGTAGTCCCCCCATCATTTCGGCTCCAGTCACCAGGATCCCCACCTCCCGAAGGTGGCACCCAGTGTAAACCAACTTTTAGGAAGACAAGAAACACCAAGCAAAGTCCTGTGTTTTTAGATACAGCAAGGAGGAAGATCCTGTTTTCACCAGTATACAAAGAATCCCTAGGGTTAGCAAGCAAACAAAGATCAGTTCTGGTTTTCAGCGATTGGTAGGACCAAGAAATCCTTTTTACCATGTACATTGAATTCTATAGAGGAAGTGAGGATACGGTACAAAGCTTAATCCTGATTTCCTAGAACTGGCAGAAGAAAGAAATCATTTTACCCATGTATTTTGACTTCTAAGAGATGAAGATAAAGGAACAAAGCTAAGTCAGACTTTTTAAGATATTACTAGCAGAAAGATATGTTCACCAGTGCACGATGACTTCCACTCAGATGGCAAATGCAAAAAAATTAAATTGTGATTTCCCAGAACTTGTGAAGAGAAATAACTATTTTCCTCCACTGTACACTAACTTCTAAATAGTGAGGAAAAAGGAAAAAACTCAAAGTCAATTTTTTTTTAATTTAAGTAGGCACCATACCCAACATGGAGCCCAGTGTGGGCCTTGAACTCACAACACTGAGAGAGAGACCTAAGAGTCCAACGCTTAAAAGACTGAGCCACCCACTGGCCCTCAAGATTCTACTTTCAAACATACTGCTAGTAGGGAGATATGGTGTTTACCAGTATACAACTGATGTGGGAAACAGTTCTTAAAATAGAAGAAAAGTCATTAATTTCCTTACTATCTAAAGCCCACTGACAAGTCCTTGAAACAGGCAGAGTAACATTCCTCTAGAGACTCAACTGCCTCCACCTCTATACTTCGCTAAGGGCAAAAGACAATCCTAGCCTGACCACCCTCCATCCCCAACCTGGATCCTATAAGTCTACTTTAATATATAAAAATTCCTTTGGAAACTTCCTTTATCTCTAAACCATCCAAGATACATGCTGGCAATCATCCCCAAGCATATGGCCCACCGATGTATATCTGAAGGGTCTCATGACTAAGGTTTTATTAGATGATAATAAATGACCTTTTCCCAACAATAGCTAGCCCTTCAAGGTCCTGGAAACCTTGCTTCCAAAATTCCTTAGAGACTCATGCTATTCCAGACCCCATCCATCCCAGTTTGGAAGTCTATAATGGACCACTCCTTACAACCCTGGCGCAGCAGCTCTTTCTGCCCACGGGTCCTGTCCCTGCACCATTTTGCACCAAAGATGTCTCAAGAATTCTTTTTTGGTCATCAGCTCCAGACCTCACCCCACTGAACCTCACTTTTTTTCTCCTCACTAATATTCTAAACTTCATCACAACGACTTCCACTGAGGTGGCAAATATAAACAAAATTAAATCATGATGTCCCAGAACTTCCGAGGAAAAAGAAATCATTTTCCCCACTGTACACCAACTTCTTGAATGTGAGGGAAAATAAACATGTCCATGTGGTAATTTTTATGATATTGCTAGCAGAAAAATATTGTGTTCACTAGTATACAATGACTTCCACAGAGATGGCAAAAATAAACAGAGTTAAATCATGATATCCCAGCACTTGTGAGGAGAAAGAAATCATTGTTTCCCACTGTACACCAACTTCTTGAATGTGAAGAAAAATAAACAAGTCCATGTGGTATTCTTCATGATATTGCTAGAAGAAAGATATATATTCACCAGCATACAATCATTTCCACTGAGGTGGCAAATACAAAGTTAAATCATAATTTACGAGAACTTCTGAGAAGAAAAAAATCGCTTTTCCCCACTCTACACCGACTTCTAAATGTGAGGAAAAGTAAACAAGTCCATTTGGTAATTTTTATGACATTGCTAGCAGAAAGATACTGTGTTCACCAGTACACAACGACTTCTCCAGGGATGGCAAATACAGAGTTAAATTGTGATATCCCAGAACTTGTGGGAAAGAAAGCGTTCCCCCCTACCCCCACACTGTATGCCAACTTCTTCAATGTGAAGGAAATTGCTAGCAGAAAGATATCGTGTTCACCAGTATACAAGGACTTACACTGCAGTGGCATAAATAAACAAAGTTAAATCTCACGATATCCCAGAACTTGTAAGGAGAAAGCAATCAATCATTTTCCCCCACTGTACACCAACTTCTTGAATGTGAAGAAAAATAAACCAGTCCATGTGGTAATTTCTATGAGATTGTTAGCAGAAAAATATTGTTCACCAGTATACAATGACTTCCACTGAGGTGACAAATACAAACAAAATCGTCATATCCCAGCACTTGTGAGGAGAAAGAAATCTTTGTTCCCCCACCATACACCGACTTCTTAAATGTGAGGGAAAATAAACAAGTTCATGTGGTAATTGTTATAGTATTGCTAGCAAGAAGATACCGTGTTCACCGGTATACAATGACTTGCACTGAGTGGCCAATATGAACAAAACTAAATCTTGATTTCCCAGGACTGGCTAGGAGAAAGAAATCAACATGCCTCTGTGTACACCAACTTTGGAAGTGAAGAAACAGGAACAAAGCTAAGTCATACTTCTTTTTTTTATAAAGATTTTATTTATTTATTTGACAGACAGAGATCACAAGTAGGCAGAGAGGCAGGCAGAGAGAGGAGGAGGCAGGCTCCCTGCTGAGCAGAGAGCCTGATGTGGGGCTGGATCCCATGACCGGAGCGGAAGGCAGAGGCTAAACCACTGAGCCACCCAGGCTCCCCTACGTCATACTTCTTAATGTGGAATATATAAGGAAACTGAGTGTAGTCAGCGACCAGTAAGAAAAAGGAGAAACTTCAGAGCCCGAGAAGCAGAATTGGACCTTGAACTCTGAAGCCACATCTTAATACTTTTTTATTCATGAGTTTCACAGATGACAATCTCTTTCTGAGGGAAGATAGAAAAAGGCTCCTGCCTCAATCTCAGGACTCCTTAGACCCAAAGATGCAGGGGCAGCAGCTGTAACACATGCTGTGCAGGGTGTAAGGGACCCCCTCCAGGCAGCCTGAGAACACCTGGATGTGCCTCCCCCAGGCAGGGAGGGGAGGCCCGTGGTGCTCCTGGTCCGAAAGATGCCCCACTATCCCCATTTACATTTGGCAGGTAGGCCCTGTGAAGCCGCCAGCAAGCAGAGAGCCTGATGTGGGGCTCCATCCCAGGACCCTGGGATCACGACCTGAGCCACCCAGGCGTCCCGAAGCTCCTGCTTTTCAACTTCTAAACTACAGTTGTAACAAATTAAGAACCACCATTATCATTTACAGATTTAACCTTATGTAATTATCATTACCAGTGAGTTTTACACTACTGCCTATGTTTTTACGATGTTAATTAGTATCCTTGTAACTCTACTCAAAGAACTCTCTATACCATTTCTTGGGAAACAGGTCTAGTGGTAAGGAACCACCTGAGCTTTTATTTGTTTGGGAAAGTCTTTATCTCACCTTCATTCTGAATGACAGCTTTTTCAGGTATAGAATTCTTGGTTGACAGATTTTAATTTCAATATTTTAAATATACTATCCCATTTTCTCCTGGCATGAAGAGTTTTCTATTCAGAACTCTGCCAGTGGTCTCATTGGGATTCTCTTCTATGCAACTTGACTCTTTTTGCTTCAGTAGAGATAAAATTGATATACAACATGACATTAGTATCATGTGTACAATATGATTTGATACTTGTATATATTGGGAAATGATCACCTCAATAAGTCTAGTTAACCATTACCACACATAGTTATAATGTTTTTTCTTCTGATAGGAACTTTTATAATTACTTTCTTAGTAACTTTCAGATGCAAAGTACCCTGTTATTCACTATAATCACCATTACCTCCCCATGACTTATCTAATTTATCACTGCAAGTTTGTACCTCTAGACCATCTTTGCCCATTCTGCCCACCTTCCACCCCTGCCTCTGGCAATGACCAATCTGTTGTATCTATGAGTTGTAGCTGTTTAGTTTTGTTTCAGATTCCACATTTTTGTGAGATCATACGGTATTTGTCTTTGACTTTTTGCCCCTGCACAGTATAAATGTGGTGTTGTGCTTATGAATCAGCCAGACCCAACCACAAAGGACACTAGAACCAAGAATACAACCCTATGGAGTGTCCACCAACCTCTGAATTTGAAACCTTCAGCAGTGCCTCCCAAAAAGAGGAAACTTTGCCGCACTGCTGGGCAAGGCGCTACAGGAATCCCAGGTGAGTAAGGGAGAACCAGTGAGATGAAACTGTGGATCCCCCAGGGCACCCCCACTGTGAAGCCGCCAGCAAGACTGGAAAGCAGTCCCAAATCCAAACCATCACCATGGCCTGGGGACTCTATACCAGCACAGGATAGAAAGGGAGCAGGTGAAGCCCAGAATCTTCTGAGCACAGCACAGATGGAGGCTGGGGCTCCAGTGCCAGCTCAGCACCTTTCACAGGGCCAAGAACATGCTGCTCCATCGCAGAAGAGGCCTCTGATGGGGAAGATGAGGTTGCACAGAAGAGGTTGGCAAAGCCTGCGGCAGTGCCACAGCCTGGGTATTAGTGCTCTCCTGGGCTTGTTGGTGGAGGCAAGATAGAAGTCATGGCTCCCAGTAGTAACAAATCAGTAGACAAAAATCAAACAGGATACCATTTTAGAGGACACCCAGAACCCAAGCCCGAGGTCCTCATCCCATGACCAAAACAAAGCAGAAAGAAAACAAACCAAAATGAAATGGAAAAATAAGCATAATGTACAGACACTAACCCAACAAAGAAAATATACGATATTAAGGACAGGAAGAGGAAGTTCCAAATCCGCTGGCCTCACCAGTGGTCACTCAACGATGGACAGGCCCGCTCAGGAAAAGCAGTGGTGCTGGGACTGAGAAAGAGATGGCACAGAGAACGCTGGGGTCCTGAGCGGGAGAAACTGTTTAGCAGGCACTAGAACTGGTGCCCAAACCAAGACTGGTCGGAGTGGAGCTACAGGCCATAAAGCAGACACAAGTGCTCCTTAAGTCAGGCAGAAGCCCTGGTGCAGCCTACAAGAAGCCCAGAGACCCAGCACCTGCCCAGCTGAGACGGAGCTTTGGCCTCTGGCTTATAGGTGAATGCAAGCTGGCAGGCAGCTGAGCAGTGAAAAGCTCAAGGAAATAGGTAGAATACACAATAGAGTGAAATCTAGTAAGTAACAAATAAGCATTCAATAAACTGCCAGAATGTACCGAGAAGTCAAAAGACATTGGTGGTAACCCTTGTCAACACCAAAGAAAATCAGCATGCTTGGATTTCAAAGGAAAATACGCTGCAGGGAAATTTAACGGAGCAAATAACTTCCAAAGAACTCACCGAAGGAAAGAAATTGCAGACATGCTAACCGGTGCTGTCCTGTGATTATGGTATTCCTATCAGCAGAATCCGGTGTTCTTACACACAAACCGAGAGGAAGGAGGACTAAGAAATTGCTGCCGTGTCTACGCTGGTATTTTTTATGTCTAAAAAAAATCTCATCACCCCAGGGGCAGGGACTCCACAGTCCCTGCCTTTGCTTGTGAACACAGCATTGCCACGGTTAAGAACTCCACTTCTACTGTGTCATTAAACAAAAACATAGCTAAATCAGGATTGCCTTGGACTTGCTGAGCACAAGAAATCTTTCCAGCTAATGGACACTGATTTCTACTTCTACTGACTCTGTAATAAGAAGTACGATGGGGTTGGAACTTCCTATTGCCAAAACATAACTTGGTACTGCTAGGAATGACCAGCTAAGGCCAATTGTCTCTTGCAGAACCAAAACTTTTGATGGTGAAGAAATTGTTTTCGGCAGTATGTCCTGATTTTACAGACTTTCTTATAAACAGATGATTGGCTGACCTTGTGTTTCCAACTCCTAACTTACTATGATTAAGAAATTGCTTTTGCCTATATACACCGACTTTGTTGGCATAATAAACAGAAATGCCGCTGGATCTAGATTTAAAGAAGTTGCTAGGATGAAGAAATGATTCTTTTCCCATTTATATCAACATTGAAGAAGCGAATCCAGCATTGGTATGATTGAAAAATCGCTTTTGCCAGCACACATGGACTTCTAAGGGCTTAATGATGCAACCATAGCTCAGGCAGAACACCCCAGAGCTTACTCCAAATCAGTAATGGCTTTAGAAAATATACCCCGACTTCTATGAGGCTGCAGTCAAAAGCAGTTAAGTCTGAATTTCCAAAAAGTTCCCACGAATAAGAAATTGTTGTAGTCCGCTGCAGTGGACTTCTCCTGGACTTAGTAATAAAAGCTAAGGTAGGGGCGCCTGGGTGGCTCAGTGGGTTAAAGCCTCTGCCTTCGGCTCAGGTCATGATCTCAGGGTCCTGGGATCGAGCCCCGCATCGGGCTCTCTGCTCGGCAGGGAGCCTGCTTCCCCTCCTCTCTCTCTGCCTGCCTCTCTGCCTACTTGTGGTCTCTGTCTGTCAAATAAATGGATAAAATCTTTTTGAAAAGAAACTGCCTAGTTCAGGTTCTTTTTCAGTTCACGGACACAGTATCTTCCTCACGCTGGAGAGCTTTGGATGTAGCATCATTGTATCTCTTCTTAAATTCTTCATATTCCATTTTTAATTCTGTGATTCTTCCACGAGACCTCTCTGCTGTGCTTGCAGTTGGTCATGTCTTCCTTTCTGATGGTTTCAGATTCCTTTCCATGCTTCCAACTTATTCTCAAAGTTGTGTTGTTTCTCTTTCCAGAACAACAGTGAACTTTAATATTTCTTTTTCTCTCACTGTTTTCTCAGTTTTCAACTTAGGAAGGCCAGCTTTTTGGTCACCACCAGTAGTCGGAATTTCCTTCACCTTCCAGAGTAAGTAACTCTTCATCTGGAGATGCTGGAAACTCGAAAGGTGTACTTCTTCCATGAATTTCACCCTTATGGGTAACATAAAAGAATTGATGAAATTCTCCATATCATTTGGAAGGTAATATCCTTGAAATGCTAATACACAATTAACTGTTAATCCTTCTATGCAATGTTTAGGCTTAGGAGACCATAAAATTGTGTAATAATCACCAGCAGTACTCCCTCCAACCTTGAATATACCAGCCCAATCTTTTGGATGTGGATGGATATATGGAGTTAAGGTATGACATTCCAGGTGTGCATTCAAAAGATAGCTCTTGGCCACATTTTGAGAGATGACATGGGCAAAGATGGAAGTCTGCAAAGGGACTTCTTTCTTTTTTTTTTTTTTTTAAGATTTTATTTATTTGCAGCCAAGAATACTATATCCAGCTAGGCTATCATTGAATATAGAAGGAGAGATAAAAAACTTCCAGGACAAACAAAAACTGAAAGAATTTGCAAACACCAAACCAGCTCTACAGGAAATATTGAAAAGGGTCCTCTAAGCAAAGAGAGAGCCTAAAAGTAGTAGATCAGAAAGGAACCAAGACAATATATAGTAACAGTCACCTTACAGGCAATACAATGGCACTAAATTCATATCTCTCAATAGTTACCCTGAATGTTAATGGGCTAAATGCCCCAATCAAAAGACACAGGGTATCAGAATGGATAAAAAAACAAAACCCATCAATATGTTGCCTACAAGAAACTCATTTTAGACCCAAGGACACCTCCAAATTTAAAGTGAGGGGGTGGAAAACCATTTATCATGCTAATGGACATCAGAAGAAAGCTGGGGTGGCAATCCTTATATCAGATCAATTAGAAATTGAACAATTGTAAGCCAAAGACTATAATAAGAGATGAGGAAGGACACTATATCATACTCAAGGGGTCCTTCCAACAAGAAGATCTAACAATTTTAAATATATATGCCCCTAAGGTGGGAGCAGCCAACTATATAAACCAATTAATAACAAAATCAAAGAAACACATCAACAACAATACAATAATAGTAGGGGACTTTAACACACCCCTTACTAAAGAGACAGATCATCCAAGCAAAAGATCAACAAGGAAATAAAGGCCTTAAATGACACACTGGACCAGATGGACATCACAGATATATTCAGAACATTTCATCCCAAAGCAACAGAATACACATTCTCCTCTAGGGCACATGGAACATTCTCCAGAATAGACCACATCCTGGGTCATAAATCAGGTCTCAACCAGTATCAAAAGATTGGGATCATTCTTTGCATATTTTCAGACCACAATGCTCTGAAGCTAGAACTCAATCACAAGAGGAAATTTGGAAAGAACCCAAATACATGGAGACTAAACAGCATCCTTCTAAAGAATGAATGGGTCAACCAGGAAATTAAAGAAGAATTGAAAAAATTCA
>PISX010035658.1:0-12553 GCA_004024625.1 Mellivora capensis | reverse complement strand
TGTGGAAAGAACCAAGATGCCCTTCAACAGACGAATGGATAAAGAAGATGTGGTCCATATACACTATGGAGTATTATGCCTCCATCAGAAAGGATGAATACCCGACTTTTGTAGCAACATGGACGGGACTGGAAGAGATTATGCTGAGTGAAATAAGTCAAGCAGAGAGACTCAATTATCATATGGTTTCACTTATTTGCGGAGCATAACAAGTAACATGGAGGACATGGGGAGATGGAGAAGAGAAGAGTGTCGAGGGAAATTGGGGCGGGAGATGAACCATGAGAGACTATGGACTCTGAAAAATAACCTGAGGGTTTTGAAGGGGCGGGGAGTGGGAGGTTGGGGGAGCCTGGTGGTGGGTATTATGGAGGGCACGCATTGCATGGAGCACTGGGTGTGGTGTAAAACTATGAATTCTGTTACGCTGAAAAGAAATTTAAAAAAAATGTTTCTCTAAAAAAAAAAGAAATTCTATTACATTCTAAGTTTTCTAATCTATTTTTTTTAATTCTTTTATTTTTTTTTTAAAGATTTTATTTATTTGACAGACAGAGATCACAAGTAGGCAGAGAGGCAGGCAGAGAGAGAGGAGGAAGCAGGCCCCCTGCTGAGCAGAGAGCCCGATGCGGGGCTCGATCCCAGGACCCTGGGATCGTGACCTGAGCTGAAAGGCAGTGGCTTAACCAACTGAGCCACCCAGGTGTCCCAGTTTTCTAATCTATTAACATAGCATTTTTCACAGCATTGACTTATAATTCTTTGTGTTTCCTTGGTATCAGTTGTTAGTTCTCTTTTGTTTTTTATTTTATTTGAGTCCTTTCTCTTTTCTTGATGAGCCTAAGAGTTTATCAGTTTTGTTTATCTTTTCAAAGAACTGGATTTTGGTTTAGTTGATATTTTCTATTTTTCTAAAAATTCTTCATGTCATATATTTCTGCTCTGATCTTTATTATTTCCTTCTTTCTACTCACACTGGGTTTTGTTAGTTCTTTTTCTAGTTTCTTTAGGTGTTAAGGTTAGATTGCATATTAGAGCTTTTACTTATTCCTTGAAGTAGGCCTATATCATTATATATTTCCTCTTAGAACTGCTTTCATGGTGTCCCAAAGATCTTGGACCATTGTATTTTCATTTTCATTTTTCTGCATGTATTTTTAAATTTCTTCTTTGATTTCTTCTGTGGCCCATTGATTGTTTAGTAGCATGTTATTTAGCCTCCAGGTATTAGTGTTTTTTTCTGTTTTGGTCTTGTGTTTGATTTCTAGTTTCATACTTTTATTTCTCTGTGGTCAGGAAAGATGCATGGCACAATTTTAATCTTCTTAAATTTACTGAGAATTGTTTTGTGGTCTATCACATGACCTATCCTGGAGAATGTTTCATGTACACTTGAAAAGAATGTATATTTTCTTGATTTGGGATGGATTAAACATTTCTAGAAACATACAATCCTCCAAAACTGAATAAGAAAAAAAATACATCTGAACAGACCAATTACTAGTAAAAAAAAAAATTAGATTTGTTAACAAAAACTATAGAAAATAAAAATCTGGCCTAGATGGCCTAGATGGATTCACAAGTGAATTCTACCACACATTTAAGGAAGCATTAATACCTAATCTCCTTAAACTATTTCAAAAAAAGTAGAAGAGAAAGAAAAGTTTCCAAATACATTTGATGAGGCCAGCATTACTCTGAACCAAAACCAGACAAAGACACTAGAAAAATAAAACTACAGATCAATATCACTGATGAACATAGACATAAAAATCCCTGACAAAATATAGCAAACTGAATCCAGCAGTACAATAAAAGGATCATTCACCACAATCAAGTGAGATTTACTCTGGGGATGCAAGGATGGCTCAATATTCACAAATCAATCAAGGTGATAGACCACATCAACAAAACAAAGGATTAAAATCATATGTTCATGACCATAAATGTAGAAGCACTTGACAAAAATTCAACATCAATTCATAATAAAAAATCTCAGTAAAATGGGATTAGAGGGAACATACCTCAACAGACTAAAAGCCATATATGATGGGTTGTCTGGGTGGCTCAGTCAGTTAAGCATCCAACTCTTGATCTCAGGGTCAGGAATTCAAGCCCCACACTTGGTTCCATGATGGGTGTGGAGTCTCCTTCAAAAAAAAAAAAAAGGCCGTATCTGAAAAACCCCAGCTAACATCATACCCAATGATGTTTTCAGTTTTGAAAGCTTTCAAGAACGTGACAAGATGTCTACTCTCATCACTTTTAGTCAACAAAGTACAAGAACTCCTATTCACAGCAATTCAACAAGAAAAAGAAATAGGCATCCCTATTGGTAAGGAAGAAATGGAACTGTCAGTATTTGCAGATAACATGACATTATACATGTAAAACCCTAAAGACTCTACCAAGAAAACTACTAGAAGTAATAAATGAATTCAGTAAAGTTGCAGGGCATAAAATTAATACCCACAAATCAGTAGTTTTCTATATACCAACAGCAAAGTCACAGAAAGAGAAATTTATGTCTTGAAGTCCAGGATTTTGATGTCTTCAGCTTTGCTTTTCTTTTTCAACATTACTTTGGCTATTCGGGGTCTTTTCTGGTTCTATCCAAATTTTAGGATTGTTTGATCCAGCTCTGTGAAAAATGCTGGTGTTATTTTGATAGAGATTGCATTGAATATGTAGATTGTTTTGGGTGGCATAGATATTTTAAAAATATTTTTCTTCTAATCCATAAGCATGGAATGTTTTTCCATTTCTTTGTGTCTTCCTCAATTTCTTTCATAAGTATCCTATAGTTCTCAGAGTACAGATCCTTTACCTGTTTGACTAGGTTCATTCCTAGCTATCTTACGGTTTTTGATGCAATTATAAATGGGATTGATTCCATGATTTCTCTTTCTGCTGCTTCATTTTTACTGTATAGAAATGCAATTGACTTCTGTGCATTGATTTTATATCCTGTGACTTTGCTGAATTCCTGTATCAGTTCTAGCAATTTTTTTGGAGTCTATCAGGTTTTCTACATAGAGCATCATGTCATCTGTGAAGAGTGAAAGTTTGACTACTTCTTTAACAAATTTTATGACTTTATTCCCTTTTGTTGTCTGACTGCTGATGTTAAGATTTCCAGTACTATGTTGAACAACAATGGTGAGAGCGGACATCTTGTCATCTTCTTGACCTGAGGGGAAAAGCTTTCAGTTACTCCCTGCTGAAGATAATATTCTTTGTGGGTTTTTTGTACATGGTTTTCATGATATTATGTTTCCTCTATCCCTACACGGCAGAGAGTTTTTATCAAGAAAAGATGCTGTATATTCTCAAAATTTTTTCTATATCTATTGAGAGATCATATGGCTCTTGTCCTCTCTTTTATTAATGTGGTGTGTCACATTGATTGATTTGCAGATGCTGAATCACCCTGGAGCTCAGGAATAAATCCCACTTGATCATGGTGAATAATCCCTTTAATGTACTGTTGGGTCTTATTAGCTAGTATCTTGGTGAAAATTTTCACATCCATGTTCATCAGGGATATTGGTCTATTATTATCTTTTTTAGTGGGGTCTTTGTCTGGTGTGGGGATCAAGGTATGCTGGCCTCATAGAATGAGTTTGGAAGTTTTCCTTCCATTACTATTTTGTGGAACAGTTTCAGAAGAATAGGTACTAATTCTTTAAATGTTTGGTAGAATTCTCCTGGGAAGCCATCAGGCACCACACTATTGTTTGCTGGGATTACTGATTCAATTTCTTTGCTGGTGATGGTTCTGTTCAGGTTTTCTATTTCTTCCTGTTCCAGTTTTGGTAGTTTATATGTTTCTAGGAATTTATCCATTTCTCCCAAAATTTATAAGGAACTTATCAAACTCAACATCCAAAAAAATATAAAATCCAGCCAAGAAATGGGCAGAAGACACAAATAGACAATTTTCCAAAGAACACATACAAATGGCTAACAGACACACAACAAAATGCTCAACATTACTCAGCATCAGAGAAACACAAATCAAAACCACGAGATGCCACCTCACAAGAGTCATAATGACTAAAATTAATAACTCAGGAAACAACAGATGTTGGCAAGGATATGGAGAAAGGGGAATCCTTTTACACCGTTGGTGGGCATGTAAACTGGTGCAGCCACTCTGGAAAACAGTATGGAGGTTCCTCAAAAAGTTAAAAATACAACGACTTTGTATTTGACCTAGCAATTGTACTCCTAGGTATTTATCCAAAGGATATAAACATAGTGATCTAAAGGGGAACATGCACCCCAAAAGTTTATAGCAGCAATGTCCACAATAGTCAAACTATGGAAAGAGCCCTGATGTCCATCGACAGATGAAAGGATAAAGAAGATGTGTGTGTGTGTGTGTGTGTGTGTGTGTGTGTGTGTGTGTTACTCAGCCATCAAAAAGAATGAAATTTTGCCTTTGCAATGATGTGGGTGGAACTAGAAGGTATTATGCTAAGCAAAATAAGTCAGCTAGAGAAAGACAAATACTATATAATTTCACTCATACATGGAGTTTATGAAACAAAACAGATGAATATAGGGGAAGGGAAGGAAAAATAAAATAAAATGAAAACAGAGAGGGAAGAAAAGAAATAAAAAAAAAAAAAAACCAGAGAGGAAAGGAAACCATAAGAGACTCTTACCTGTAAAACACAAACTGAGGATTGCTGGAGGGGAGGTGGATTGGAAGATGGGGTAATTGGGTAATGCACATTAAGGAGGACACTTCATGTAGTGAGTACTGGGTCTTATATGCAACTGATGAATCACTGAATTCTACCCCTGAAACTAATAATATACTACATGTTATCTAAATTGAATTTAAATTAAAAAATGTTTTTAAAGAGATAAATTTTTAAAATATCATTTACAATTGTACCCAAAAAACTCTATACTCTGAAAACTATAAAACATTGATGAAAGAAATTAAAGACAACACAAACAAATGCAAAGGTATTGCATGCTCATGGTTTGGAAGAATCAATATTATTAAGTATCCATTTTGCCCAAAGCAATCTATAGATTGAATAAAATCGCTATCAAAATACCAAGAGTATTTTTCACAGAATAGACCAAATAATCCTAAATTTTTTACAGAAACATAAAAGACCTCAAATATCCAAAGCAATCTTGAGAAAGAAAAATAAAGCTGTAGTAATCAAAATAGTGTGGTACCAGCACAAACATAGACACATAGGTTGATGGAAAAGAATGGACAGCCCCAAACTAAACCCATGATTATATGGTCAATTAATCTAAGACAAAGAAAGCAAGAATATACCATAGGGGAAAGACAGTCTGTTCAATAAATGGTGCTGGGAGAACTGGACAGTTCCACGCAAAAGAATGAAACTGGAGCACTTTCTTACACAATGCCCATAAATAAACTCAAAATGGTTTAAAGGCCTAAATGTAAGACCTGAAACTACAAAAATACTAGAAGAGAACATAGCAGTAATTTCTTTGATATCAACTGTTGCAACATTTTTCTAGATATATCCCCTAAAGCAGGGGGGAAAAAGCAAGAATAAACTATTGGGATTAGCCTAAAATAAAAAGGGATTGAATAGCTAAGGAAACCATCAACAAAATTTTTTTTAAATCATCTTACTAAATGGAAGAAGATATTTGTAAATGATACATCTGATAGGGGGTTAATACCCAAAATATACAAAGAACTTATACAATTCAGCATCAAAAACCAAATAATCCAATTAAAACATGGGCAGAGGATCTGAATGCACATTTTTCCAAAGGAGACATAGGCCAACAGACACATTAAAAGATGCTCAACATTACTAATCATCATGGAAATGCAAATCAAAGCCACTATGAGATATCACTTCACATGTGTCAGAATGGCTAAAATTAAAAACAAAAGAAATAAGTTTCGGCAAGGATGTGGAGAAACAGGTACCCTTGTGCACTGTTGGTGGGAATGCAAACTGGTGCAGCCCCTATAGAAAACAGTATAGAGTTTCCTTAAAAAAAATTAAAATAGAAATACCATTTGATCCAATAACTCCACTAATGGATAATTACCCAAGAAAATGAAAATACTAATTCAAAAAGATATATTCACTCCTATGTGTACTGCAGCATTATTTTTTTTTTATTTTAAAGATTTTATTTATATTTTTGAGAGTACAAGTGAGAAAGCACGAGCAAGGGGAGGGGAGGGAGAAGCAGACTCCCCACTTAGCAGGGAGCCCAAGGTGGGGCTCGATCCCAGGACCCTGGGATCATGACCTGAAGGCAGCCATTTAACCGAATGAGCTACCCAGGTGCCCCAACTACAACATTATTTACAATCATCAAAATGTAGATGATATATATAAATGATATATATGTATCATATATATACACACAGACCATATTATACATAAATATACACCATAAATATGGTATATAAATGGTATATATGTGTGTGTGTGTATGTGTTTGTGTGTGTGTGTATACCATACATACACACATATACATAGGAATTCAGCCATAAACAAGGATGAGATCATGCCATTTACAAAAACACGGATGGACCTAAAGGGTATTATGCTAAGTGGAATAAGTCACACTAAGAAAGACAAATACCAAATGATTTCACTCATAAGGAGAATCTAAAGAACAAAACAAATGAATAAACAAACAAAAAGCAGATTTAGACCTATAAATACAGAACAAACTGATGGTTGCCAGGTGGGAAGGGGTGGGCAAAATGGGTGAAGGGGAGTGAGAAATACAAGCTTACAGTTATGAAATGAGTAAGTCATGGGATATAAAGGTACAGCAGAGGGAATATAGTCAATGATTTTATAATAGCATTGTATGGTGACAGATGGTAGCTACACTTGTGGTGAGCATAGCATAACACATAGAGATACTGAATCAAGACATTGTTCACCTGAAACTAATGTAACATTGTATGTCAACAATATGCAGATAAAAAAATTTAAGTTAAAAAAATAAGTTCTACTAAATTCTATTTACATGGCTTTACAGACTTTGAGTACCAGGTGTTCCCAAGCCGCAGGCTGGTAAAGAGCAATCAAAAAGAATAATCTTTGGAAAGCCTAGGTAGCTCAGTCGGTTAGGCCTCTGCCTCTTGATTTCAGCTCAGGTCATGATATCAGTGTTGTGGGATCAAGCCCCATGTAGAGCACCAAGCTAGGCATGGAGCCTGCTTGAGATCCTCTCTCTCCTCCTCCTCCTCCCTCTACCCTCAACAACAATGAACAACAAAAGAACAATCCTCAATGGCAATAAA
The DNA here is from genome assembly GCA_004024625.1 of Mellivora capensis. Lineage (NCBI taxonomy): Eukaryota > Metazoa > Chordata > Mammalia > Carnivora > Mustelidae > Mellivora > Mellivora capensis. Next base: position 5,265 of record PISX010035658.1, on the reverse strand, counting down.
ATCAACTGTTTTTCTCAGTAGGATTCTCCGTAGGATTCCTAATTGGAATCCTATTTCCCCTAGCTCCTACTGTCCAGTAATTTTTGTCCCTAAAGACCACTTGGAAGAGTGGGAGTACCTCACAAACTCTCCATGACACAATAGGTGCCAGCCCAAACTATCTTAATCCCTCCATCCTTTTTAAAATTAAACTCTTTTATTTTGAGACAATTAGATCATATGCAGTTATAAAAAATCATGTGGAGTGATCCCATGTACAATTTATTCAATTTCTCCAATGGCACTATATTGTAAAACTATCATACACAATCACAACCAGGACATTGATACAGTCAAGATATAGAATATTTCCATCACCACAACAACCCTTCATGTTACCCTTTTACAGACACGCCCACTTTCCTAGCACCCCCAGTCCCTCCTAAACCCCTGGCAACAGCTAAACTATTCTCCATTTCTATAATTTTGTTATTCTAAGAAAGTTATATAAATGGAATCATAGGATATATAAACTTTGGAAATTGCATTTTTTTTCACTCAAAATTCTCTGGGGATTCATGCAGGTTGTTGTAGGTATCAACATTTTGTTCATATTTATTACTGAGTAGTATTCCCGGTATGGATTTTTGTATCACAGTTTCTTTAACAATTCACTGATAGAAGGATATCAAGGTTGTTTTCAGCTGGGGACTATTACCAGAAAAAGCTGCTATAAACACTCATATTGGGTTTTTATGTGAATATAAATTTCATTCCTCTGGGATAAATGTTGTGTTGAGTGACAGTTACATGTTTGGCTATTAAGAAAGTGTCAGACTGTTTTTCATTGACTGTATTACTTACATTGCTACCAGCAATGTATCACTGATCCAGATTCTCCAACATTGTCATCAACACTTGATGTTGTCACTAGTTGAATTTTAGTCATTCTAATAGTTTCACAGTGATATCTCATTACGGTATTAATTTACATTTCCCTAATGGCTAATGATGTTGAACATCTTTTCATGTGCTTATTTGCCATCTGTATATGATCTCTGGTGAAATGTCTTTTCAAGTCTTTTTCCTATTTTCTAATTGGCTGTTTGATTTTTTTTTTCTGTTGAGTTTTAGGAATTCATTACATAGTCCAGACGTTAGATATATCAAATATGTGGTTTGCAAATATTTTCTATCTCTCTGTAGCTTGTGTTAACAGGTGTTTCCTGGAGCAAAGGTTTTTAATTTTGAGGAAATCTAGTTAATTTTTCCTTTTAGATCATGTTTCTGCTGTCAAATCTAAAACTCCTAGATCCTGAAGACTTTTCTATGTTTTCTTGTAAAAGTTTTATACTTTTACATTTAAATTCATGATCCATTTTTTAAAATATTTTATTCATTTTTTTGAGAGATAGAGAGAGAAAGAGAGCATGAGTGGGAGGAGGAGGGGCTGAGCAGGGAGCCTAACATGGGGCTCAATCCCAGGACCCTGAGATCATGACCTGAGCCAAAGTCAGACACTTACTTAACTGACTGGGCCACCCAGGGCCCCAAAGTTCATTATCCATTTTAAACTAATTTTTGTATATGATGTGAAGCTTACTTAGGTCAGGTTCATTTTTTTAAACCTATGGATGTCCAAATGTCCCAGCATCATTGTTAAAAAAAGATATCTTGGGGGGATGCCTGGGTGGCTCAGTGGGTTAAGCCTCTGCCTTCAGCTCAGGTCATGATCTCAGGGTCCTGGGATCGAGCCACACATCAGGCTCTCTATTCAGTGGGGAGCCTGCTTCCCCCTCTATCTCTCTGTCTGCCTCTCTGCCTACTTGTGATCTCTGTAAATAAATAAATAAAATATTAAAAAAAAAAGAGAGAGATATCTTGGGGCACCTGGGTGGCTCAGTGGGTTGAGCTTCTGCTTTTGGCTCAGGTCGTGGTCTTGGGGTCCTGGGATTGAGCCCCACATTGGGCTCTCTGCTCAGCGGGGAGCCTGCTTCCCCCCCTCCATCTCTCTCTGCCTGACTCTCTGCCTACTTGTGATCTCTGTTTGTCAAGTAAATAAATAAAATCTTTAAAAAAAAAGATATATTTCCCCCATTAAATTGCTTTTACACTTTTATAAAAAAATCATGGAAATAGTTTTGCAGGTTTTTTTCTCCTGGTCCTCTGTTGTGTTTCAATTATTTATATGTCTATCCCACTAGATCACACAGTTGATTGGAATAGCTATATAATGTCTTGAAATCAAGTAGAATGATTCCTTCCATTCTGTTCTAAAAATTGTTTTAAAAAATTGTTTCAGCTATTTAGTTCTTTTTCTTCTCCATGAAAATTTTTGGAATAATATAACCAATTTCTACAAAAACTATTGCCAGGATTGTCATAGGAATTGCTTAACCTAATTTGGGAAAAATTGATTGTTTTCACTATGTTGACTCTCCCAAACCATAAATATATTATGTCTTTATACTTATTTTGGTCCTCTTTGATGTCTTTCTTCAATTTTGTGTAGTTTGCAGCATACAAATTCTATACATATATGGTTAAATTTACATCTAAGTATATTTTTTATAGATTATAAATGATACTGTATTTTTATTTTGGAGCTCACGTGTACTTTGCAAGTATATAGAAATACAATTTCCTTTGTCTTTTTATTTTATATCATAAGACCTTGATAATCTCACTTACTAGTTCTAGAAGATTTGTGTGTGTGTGTGTGTGTGTGTGTGTGTGTGTGTGTGTGTAATCCTTAGGACTTTTTATATAGACAAATATCTTACCTACAAAATGGGACAGTTTTATTTCTTCTTTTAAGATTTCCATGCTTTGTATTTCCTTTTCTTGCCTTATTGAACTGTCTAGAACTTCTAGTACTACGCTGAGTAAGATCTGTAAGACTGGATCAAATCCGGACATTCTCAACTTGCTCCTGATCTCAGTGGTGAAACATTCAGTTTTCTACCATTAAACCGTAGAGTATTTGTAGATACTATTGTTCAAGCTGAGGAAGTTCTACTCTTCTTATTTTTCTGAGAGTTTCATCATGAATGTGTGCTAAATTCTGTCAAATGCTTTTTCTGAAGCAATGGTTATGACCATGTGATATTTTTCTTCTTGAGCCTGTTAATATGGGTGATTACATTGATTTTCAAATCTCGAACTAGCTTTGCATCTCTGGAATAAATCCACTTGTTCACATTGTATCATTCTTTTAATATATTACTGGAATTCTATTTGCTAATATTTTAAGATTTTTGCATCTATATTCATGAGGGACTTTGGTCTGTAATTTTCTTTTTTTGTACTATCTTTGTCGGCTTTTGGTGTCAGGTTAATACTGGTTTCAAAAAATGAACTGGAAAGCATTGCCTCCTCTTCTATTTTCTGGAAGACATCCGGTAGAATTGGTATTAATTCTTCTTTAAACATTTGTTAGATTTCTCTAATAAAACCATCTTGCCCCGGGAAACTTTTTTGGATGTTTTAAAATCACAAATTCAATTTTTAATAGTTACAGGAGAGTCCAAAACATTAATTTAGCTTGCTTTTTGGGGGGAAGCAATCCATTTCACCAAAGTTGTCAAATGTACCTATAGAGTTGTTCATATTGTTCTGTTATTATCTTGATATCTTCAGAATCTGTAGTGATCTCCCTTCTTTCATTTCTGATAATGGTAATTTGTGTCTTTCCCTCCTTTTTTCTTTTCAGTCTTCCTAGAAGTTTCTCAACTTTATTGATATTTTCAAAGAATTAATTTTTGATTTATTGATTTTTTCTATTGTTTTTCTGTGTTCAATTTCACTGATTTATGTTCTTATCTTTAATATTTCCTCCCTCTGCTTGAATTGGTTTTATTTTGCTCTTCCTTTTCTATATTCTTGAAGTGGGAGATTAGATAACTATTTGAGGATTTTCCTCTTTTTACAATATATGCACTCAGTTGCTATAAAGTTCTCTCTCAGCCCTGCTTTATTTGCATCCTATCTACTTTGACAGGTTATATATTCAATTTTTTCAAGATGTTATTACTTGACATAGAGAAAGAGAGAAGAGAGCACAAGCAGGGGGAGTAGCATGTAGATGGAGAGGGAGAAACGGGCTTACTGCTGATTGGCAAACTCAACACAGGGCTGGATCCCAGGACCCTGGGATCATGACCTGAACCAAAGAAGGATGATTAACCGTCTGAGCCCCCAGGATCCCCAATATATTCATTTTTATTCAGTTTAGTGCATTTTTAAAATTTCCCTCTCTTATCCATGGATTGGTTTAATTTCCAAGTGTATGAATATTTTCCTATAATCTTTTTCTATTATTGATTTCTGTTCAATTTCACTGGTGAAACACACACTCTGCATGACTTCAGTTTTTTGAGTTTCATTTTATGGTTCAAGGTATGATCAATCTTGGTGAATAATCCATGCGCACTTGAAAACAATGTATATTCCATTGTTGTTGGATGGAGTGTTCTAAACATGTCTGTTAGATGCTATTTGTTGATATTATTTTTGAGTTCTTCCATATCCTTGCTCATTTTCTATAATTTTTTAAAAGATTTATTTATTTGAGAGAGAGAGAGAGAGCATGAGAAGGGAGAGGTCAGTGGGAGAAGCAGAGTCCCTGCTCAGCAGGGAGCCCAATGTGGGACTCGATCCTGGGACTCTAGGATCACGACCCGAGCTGAAGGTAGTGCTTAACCAACTGAGCCACCCAGGGGCCCAATTTTCTGTAATTTTAACAACTGTTGATAAAGGGGTGCTTATTATTTAATAAATCTATCTATAATTGTAGATTTGTCTATTTCTCCTTTCTATCAGTTTTTGCTTCACATGTTTGCAGCTTTATTGCTTTGTGCATACACATTTGGGACTGGTATATCTTCCTGGTAGATGACCCTTTTGCCAACATGCCTATATAATTTTATTTGAAGTGAGTTTCCTGTTAACATCTTTTTTTTTTTTTTTTTTTTACTTAACGTTTAGTGTATTATTTGTTTCAGGGATACAGATCTATGATTCATCAATCTTACACAATTCACAGCACTCACCCTGCCCAATGTCCATCACCAAGCCACCCCATACCTCCCATCCCCCTCCAGTCCAGCAACCCTCAGTTTGTTTCCTGAGATTAAGTATCTATTATGGTTTGTCTCCCTCTCTGGTTTCATCTTGTTCCATTTTTCCCTCCCTTCCCCTATGATCTTCTGTTGTGTTTCTCAAATTAGTCATATCAGTGAGATCATATGATAATTGTCTTTCTCTGATTGACTTATTTTGCCTAGC
>PISX010035657.1:0-12695 GCA_004024625.1 Mellivora capensis | reverse complement strand
TCAAGATAAAGAGTCATATTGATATGAATACATTGATAGTAGGAGATCTTAACACGCCTCTCTCAGTAATAGACAGATCATCCATGCAGAAAATCAGTAAAGAAACAAAAGCATTGAATGACACATTGGACCAGATGGACCTCATAGATATATACAGAACATTCCACCCTAAAACAACAGAATACTCATTCTTCTCAAGGGCACATGGAACCTTCTCCAGAATAGACCACATACTGGGTCACAAATCAGGACTCAGCTGATACCAAAAGATCGAGATTATTCCCTGCATATTCTCAGATCACAATGCTTTGAAACTGGAGCTCAACCACAAGGAAAAGTTTGGAAGGCATTCAAACACCTGGAAGCTAAAGACCACCTTGCTGAAGAATGCGTGGATCAACCAGGAGATCAAAGAAGAACTTAAACAATTCATGGACACCAATGAGAATGAAGACACGTCGGTCCAAAACCTATGGGATACAGCAAAGGCGGTCCTAAGGGGGAAATACATAGCCATCCAAGCCTCCCTCAAAAAAATTGAAAAATCCAGAATACAACAGCTGTCTCTGCATCACTTTTTTTTTTTTTTTAACAACTTTAAGGTGATACGTTATGTGGCTACACTATAATTTATTCAGGCAATCCTCTGTGGATGGTCCTTTGGATTGTTTTCTATCTTTTGATGTAGTAGATAATACCCCAATGAACAAACAGAAACATATATTATTTCCTATTTGTGGAGGTGTACCTTCCGAGTAGAATTGTTGAAATGGGGTTGTAAAGCCAAAAGTAATTCAGAAGTAGTTTTATTAGATATTGTCAAGTTCTTCTCCATGGAAGTTGTGTATTTTGCCTTTTCTCCACAAGTCACTGCAAGATTTGTTGTAAATTTTCTTGTAGTGTGATGAGTGAGAATTGGTATTCAATTTTGTTAAGCTCCGTTTGTGAACACCATGTTTAGAATATTTACATCCATACCCATATGATATTCATTTGTATTTCCCTGTTATGTACAAAATTATATTAGCTTCAAAAAAAAGGAATTTGGAATTTTCTCTTCTTTGTCTATGTTCCAAAATAATTCAAATAGAATAACATTATATTGTCTTTGAACTTTTAGTAGATTCCTTATTAAGGAGGTTTGATGTGTACAAACTCACTGATGTTCTCCATTTCTTTTATGGAAGTTGGTCTCCTCAGGTTTCATGTAACTACTGTAATCAGTTTGGCAAATAATATTTTATTCCTGGGAAATAATGTATTTCATCTAGGTTTTCAGATTGTATTACACAGACTTGTGTGAAATAGTTTCATTTGATTTCTTTTCTTTTCTTTTAACAGTTATTTCCCTATTATTATTTCTTATTTTGTATATTTGTCTTTTCCTTCAAGTTAGGTAGTGGATTCTCTATTTTGTTAATTTTTTTCATTCAGACAGCTTTTTTTTTTGTTGTTGTTGTTGTTGTTTTTAAAGATTTTATTTATTTATTTGTCAGAGAGAGAGAGAGCGCGAGAGAGCGAGCACAGGCAGACAGAGTGGCAGGCAGAGGCAGAGGGAGAAGCAGGCTCCCTGCCGAGCAAGGAGCACGATGTGGGACTAGATCCCAGGACGCTGGGATCATGACCTGAGCTGAAGGCAGTTGCTTAACCAACTGAGCCACCCAGGCGTCCCTCAGACAGCTTTTTAATTTACATATTACTTTTACTATTTTTCTGTTTTCTGACTCAATAAATTCTGCTTTTAATATCTTCACTGAGAAATCTATTTTATCCAGTATTAATATTTTGCTTCCCTTTGATTACTCTTTGCATGATGCATCATATTTCAACCTGTTACTTTCAATTTGCATATAAGTGTACATAACCACATGTATATAATATATATATATGTACATATATATAATTCATATATATACACACATATGTATGAGGTCCCTTCATCAAGTTGAAGATGTTCCCTTATTCTTAATAGTTTATGACCATTTTTATCATGTGGATGTTGAATTTTGTCAAATGCTTTTCTGCGTTGACTGATGTGATTGTGTGAGATTTCTTCTTTAGACTATTGATACAGTGAATTGCACTGATTCTTTTGAATATTTAATCAGATTATGTCCCTGGGACATGACTCACTTGTCCATAGTGTTTAATTATTTTTTACATATTTGCTGTTATTTTGTTAAATATTTTTATATCTATTTTCATGAGAGGTATTAGCCTTTAGTTTTCTGTTTTTCCCCTGTCTCTGTTTGGCTCTGGTATTAGGATACTTGTAGCTTCATAAAATGCATTAAGAAATGTTTTCTATTTCCTTAAAAGTTATAGGGGTATGCAAGTTTTCTATTGAATATTGGGTTGGTTGTGGCAGTTTTTATTTTTTGTGGAACTGGTTCATTTATTTAGTAAGGTGTCAAATCTATGAGTCTGGTGTTCTTAGTATTCTCTTATTATCCTTTTGATATCTGCAAACTGTGTAGTTATATCCTTCATGTCATTTCTGATATTGGTGATTTGAGTCTTATCTCTTTTTTGTCAGTATTGTTAGAGGTTTGTCAATACATTAAGGTTTTTGTTTCATTGAACTTTTCTATTTTTCTATTTCATTGATTTGTGTTCTTATCTTTATTCTTTCCATTTTCCTAGTTGCTTTGTTTGCTTTGCTTTGCTTTTGTGCTAGGATATGTTCCCGAGATGAGAACTTAGATTGATTTGGGAACGTTTCTCTTTTCTAACATTTATATTTCATGCTAGAAATTTCCCTCAGAACCATAGCTATATCTCATAAATTTTGATAAGCTGTACTTTATTTTCCATTTCGTTCTGTGTATTTTTTATTTCTCTTTACACTTCTTCTTTCACGCATGGATTGCATTGCTAAGAAAAGTTTTGCCTAGTTTCTAAATGTTTGCAGATTTCCCTGTAATTTTTCTGTTATTGACTTCTAGTTTGGTTCCCTTGTAGTGGGAGAACACACTCATTATGTGATTTCAATTCTTTTTAATTTGTTGATGTTTGTTTTATGGCTCAAGATTAAGATCAATCTTGATATATATTCTGTGAGCCCTTAAAAATCACATATATTTTGCTGTTGCCATGTGTGGTATTCTATAAATGTCAATTTGAACATGTTGAAATGCTGATTGATGGTGTTGTTGAGTTGTTTTATACTCTTGTTGACTCCTGTCGTAGTTGTTCTATTGAGTATTGAGACAGAGGTTTTGGAGTCTCCAACTGTACTTGTGGATGTTTCTCTTTTCTCTATTTCTCTATTTCTCTTTTCACTTTTATCAGTTGTTGCTTCACATAAATTTTGACTTTGTTGTTTGATGCATACACATTTAGGATTGCTATTTATCTTCTTGGTAAATTGACTATTTTATTATTACACAATGTCCCTCTGGGCCTCTGGGGATTTGCCTTGCTTTAATGTCTACTTTATCTGATACTAATATATATGGCTGCATCTGCAAAAGCTTTGATTCCTTTGATTACTATTTATATGTTATATTATTTTCCATTCTTTTACTTTCAATTTTTTATATATAAATACATTCATACACAAAACCTGTTGCTTTCAATTAATATATATATACTGTATATATACACATATACTATATATATGTGTGTGTGTATATATATATGTATGTATATACATATATATATGTTTGTGTGTATATATATATGTATGTATGCATATATATATATATATATATATATATATAACACTTGCATACTGTACAGTACTTGGGTAACTTTTTAATTATTTAACCCACTCTACCACTCTCAACCTTTTAATTGGTATATTTAGATAATTTACATTTAGCATAATAATTGGCATGCAGAGCTTAAGTCTATTATTTCACATTTTTCACTCTAATTTTTTGTTTCTTCTTTTTACTCATAATTTCTGTTATTTGAATTTTTTTTAGAATACCATTTTTATTTATTTGGAGTACTTTTCAGGGTAGCTCTCTCTGTAGCTATTTTATGTGGTTGTAGTAGATATAATGTTAGGTATATATTTTATCACACTCTACTGGTATTATCATTTTTACCTGTTTCAGTAAAAAGAATCCTTCTTTACCTCACTTTACCCTCCCTAATTTAAATAGAATTATTTAAAATATTTATATATATTTAGAATCATATTAGACAGTGCTGTAATTTTAATTTTAGCTGTCATACATAATTTAGAAAACATGAGTAGGAAAGATTATTGTATCTACCCATATTTTTGTTTATCATGTTCTTTCTTATTTCTTGATGTTCCAAGATTCCTTTTTCTATTATTATCTTTCTTAGAGAACTGTTAGACAATCATTTGGGGTAGATCTACTGTTCACAAGTCCTCTTAGTTTCCCTTCATCTAAGAATGTCTTTAATTCCCCTCTATCCCTGAAGGATATTTTTGTCAGATATCAGATATTGGACTGACAATTCTTTCCTTTTAGCACTTGAGAAATGTGTCCCACTTCCTTCTGGTCTTTATTGCTTTTGATGAGGAATCCACTGTTATTAGAATTGTTTTTCCTTATTGGTATTATGTCATTTCTCTCTCACTACTTTCAAGATTTTTCCTTTGCTTTTTCATAAGTTTGACTGTTAAATATCTTCATGTGGGTTTGGACAGGAGTTGGGCTTCTTGTTTGAACTTCATTCAGCTTCTTGAATCTGTAGACTTAAGTCTCTTACCAAATGTGGCATGTTTTCAGCCATTACATCTTCAATTGGCTTTTTAGAGCTGCCTCTCTTTCTTATCTCTTTCCAGGACTGATAACTTGGATAGTAGATGTTTTGTTTTAGCCATGTGTCCAGGCTCTGTTTATTTTGTATTTTTAGCCTGTTTTCTCTCTGTCTTCTGTTTATTAGGTAACTTCTGTTATTCTATTTTCCAGATCACTGTTTCTTTTCCTCCAGTTTTCTTTTTCCTTCTGCTGTTACCACTCATCACAGCTTTCTTTTTTATTTTTGTTATTGTATTGTCAATTCTAGAATTTCTATTGTTTCCTTTTTATACCTTCTAATTCCTTCCTGAGACTTTGCTGAGATTTTCTATTATTTTTTTTTTCCATTTGCTTCAAGATACTCATAGTTGCTTGTTGAAGCACTTTTACTGTGACTGCTTTAAAAATCTTGGTCAGATAATTTTAACTGTTCTGTCATCCATGTTGACTTCTATCAATTGCCATTTTGCATTCAGTCTGAAATCTTTCTGGTTCTTTCTATGATAAGCGAATTTTGACAGAAACCTGGACCTTGTGGCTATTATAGTTTAAGACCCAGGATCTTATATCAGCTTTCTTTCTTAGCTGTTTTCTTCTGACATCATTTTTGCGTAGGAGAGGAAGGCACTGCCCCATTGGTGCCAGGTCAGAGTATACATCCAGATTCTCTTTGTGCTCTTTTGACCCCTGTGGGGTGGGGTGATCACCATCATTACTGCAGTTCCAACTCCTGCCCCCAAGGCTCTATTCATACCTACCAAGTGGAAGGGATTGAAATGTTCTTTATTGCTCCATCACTGCAGTTGTGGGAGGGATGTTAGCCACATTACTATTGCACAGTGGTGAAACACTTAATTCCCTACTAGCCCTCCTTGGACAACACTCCAGCAGGTAGAAGATGTGTTTGTTACAGCCTGGCGATGGCGAATGTCTAGGCTCTCTACGTGGCCTTGGCTAGCATGGCTGGAGGTGGGACCACACTGTTTCCTGTGGTTTGGCTGGAGAGGAGAGGTTATTGTCTGATATTGTTCTGTCTTGTTAGTCTGTCCTTTTCCTAGTCCTTTGGATAGAGAAATCAGGCTTTTATTGGGACTTTTCTTATCTTTACCTGCTGGTGTTTCTGAGTTGCCACCTTTTACAGCTCTAAATCTGGGACATATAAGGTGAATAGGAAACCAAAGGAACAAACCTCTATGCATTCTCTGAGTCCTGATGTCTTTCCCCAGTCTTCCTTCTTTTTAAACTTTTAGAGTATTATGTTTATTTTTATATGTAATTTTTAGGGCTTTTACTTATACTTAGTGGGAAGATTAAGGAGAAGTATGTTCCTGTCCATGTTCCTGGAAGCAGAAAAATTCTGACTATTACTAAGAAGGAGGGAAATCACCATTCTCAATGACCACATTACCCTTGTTCACTACTTTCCATGTTCACAGGAGATGTAAATGTCCTGACACTGTGGCCATAGTCTATCCAGAAACTTATGAAGCTTTTCATACCTGCCTCTGAGTTTTGCTTCTGTGAATTGCCCTATTTCACCTTTAACCATCAGGCACAACATTCTCCTCAAACAAGAAGAAGTCTCATCAGCTTTTCCATGCTTTTGTCCAGGTTAAAGAAATACATATGTACTGTACTTGATTCATAGTTTTTCTCTTTCTATGGAGGGGGTAGGGATGGAGAGGGAGAGAAATAAAGAACCAGACTTAGGATGAGAAGCCATAAAGATAGGATGAGAAAAGAATATAATCCTCAACATAAAGTTTTTGTACTTCACATTCTTGGGAGCAGCCCCTGATGACAAAGTTAGATTGTTCTCAGTAATTAGTGAATGACTACCATTACACAGCCCTTTAATCTGCCATCCCATGCCCACTTGGCATCTCTATGTGGCCATCAAGAAAAGCAAACAAGAGCAGCTTTTTTTTTTTTTAATAACCAGCTGAATGTCTTTCCCTTATTCCCAGAAGACATCAATAACTATCTTTAATGCATTAGGATCAATAGTTGGTGATTTGAAGCTCTCAGAGCTGGAACAATGATGGGCAGGAAGACAGGAAATATGCAGAGAACCTGGGCTTTGCTGTCTAAAACGTACACTTGATCATTTCCTAAATGTGCCTTGTGTAGGGGATGTGGCCTTGGCAAGTCTCAGTTTTTCACCAATAAAATGGTTTGGTAGTACTACCTGATGAGGTTGACAAGCAGATCTATGCATGGATATAAAGTCCTGGAGAAACAGTAGCTCTTATGGAGGAGCAGGACTTAAAGGGTAGGAGGACCAGTGCTTCACTCTTGGGAAGAATATGTTCAGGTCTTTGAGCCCAGACTCAGTTCTCCTATTCCTTTTACAGTGTCTCTGTTTTGACTTTTTTCTGAATACCTAATGTTGGCCCTGAGACTTGCTTTGTCTCCTAGGCACATCATTTGATTCTACATGTCTTTTACTGCCCGATCGTCCCTCTAGATTTTCCTGCATTGTATCCCCCATTGAGCCTATTGTGACCTGAGTCCTAGTCCCAGGATATTCTGGCTGAGAAGATCTTTCATCCTGGGCTGGCCAATGGAAGCCTGCTGGTTTTCTTAACACCAACCATCTTTACAACAACCTTCTCCCTGCTCATTAAACTACCTGGTTCAGACCTGCTCCTCACCTTCAAACCACATAATCAGACACAGGGGTTTTGTCAGCACTTATAAACAAAGGAGGAGATCAAACTGTGTTAAACACGTTGTCTTCACAGTTAATTCATATCAAGGTATTCATTGTCCTAACACAGAGTAATGTGAATATGATATTTTGACCTCAACCAAGAACTTTTCAATATTTGTAAAATTTTTAATCTTTCATTGCCAAATACACTGAAATTGTTGTGCTGAATCTACCATAGCCATACTTCCCCACATTGATGCATCATGAATCACATAAGGAATTGCCTCCATGGCCCATGGTGTGGGTAAAACAATACCATGAGTTAAGAACTGAAATGAAAATCTTGGGATTATCCATGAAGGTATTGCAGGAGGAAGCCTACTTATAAGATCTTGTTGTGTATCCATGCTGAATTTTCATTTCCAGTGGTCCACCTGTCCAAGCCTGACCTGTTTTTGTGCCATTTCCTCTGAGATCCATTTATATGTCACCACTTCTACCATCCTTTGGCCATTCCTGAAGCCTACCCTGCACCACTGATTTAGCATTCTCAGTAGTTTCAAAACCTTCATATATGCTGTCTTTGTCCTTCTAAGAAACATGGATATCTCACGACCAAGTACCACACCTACCACCCTTTGCAGTGTGAAGACCCAAGGCAGAGAGGAGGAGAAAGGAAGGATGTAGTCCAAGGATGGGTGTGTCAGCTTGATACCACAGAGGACATCTCAAATGTAAGCTACATTTCAGAGTTATCTCCACCCCAATGCAAGGTGCTAGGTTGTCCCATTCCCATCCGTGTCAGTCATTGTTCAGGTCCAACCAATATTGGTGGAATGCAAGTTACCAAGCACATCCAGTGTCTGCAGATTCTGAGGGATTTTTTTGGGAGGAGAATCACAGGCACTGGCTTTGGAAATGAAAGCATGATGAAAGGTGGGGTACAAAAGTGGTAAAAAAATATCTGGCAGCAGTCAGGGTAAAGAGCTGTCACTATCTGCTATAGAACATCCACTTTCCAGTATGTGTGTCCTCAGAACTCCAGTTCATGTGAATTGTACAGTACATATATTGGATATATTACAGATCACATATAAATATATATAAACATATTATGTGTCACATATATATAAATATTATATATATATCACATAAGTCCTGCATATTTATATATTTATGTATACTATATATACTTACATATAAGTGGGGAACAATATATATGTGTGTGTATATATGTATCTGTGTACATATAAATACATATTTACACACTTATGTACTAATATATGTGTGTAGTCAACTGGTATTCTGCCAGAGCCACTGCTATGTGCTGATTACACACAATAGCCAATATTATCCTAATGATCAACAGCCTCACATGGTCATTTTTTTTTTTTTTGAGGAACAGCTCTCAAAAGTAAGACTGGAGGTCTGTGGTGTGGGCTGAGGGCACCACAGTGGATTTGGTGCAAGGGAAAAAGGCAGAGCAAAACAGAATGAAGGATGATAGAGCCGGTAAACAAGCAGAGTAATTGATGCAGGTCAAACCCCTCCTCCCACTAAGGAAAATGTCTTCCTAGAAGTGTGTGTCTCCCACCCCAATAAAAAAGGCAATACAATCTGTGATTCTCTGGGGTAGTTATCAAGGAGGTAAACCCAATTTATAGTGAGGGCAATCAGGACAAAGCCAATATGGAAATGTAGCTGCTCACAGCAAGACGGGGCAAGATGGTGGGTGGCTAAGGGAGTAGGAATGGGGCACAGAAAGATGTCAAAAGCTTAGGAAGCCTGGCAGGGAAGGAGAAAATCTGTGAGAGAAGATGCTGTTGAGCCATCAGGCCCCAGGGCTCTCCTAGTGGTGGAGCCCTTGGCACAAATCATGAGTGTCTTCTGAAACCCCACCCCATGCAAAGGGCATGTGACCCTCTGCTCCATCAGCCTGTCTAAGCTCCCACTGTCCCTGGGAGAGCTAGGGCAAATGCAGTTATCTGGTGGTCAGTGTAGGGGGAGATGGGGTGGTGGAGAATAGTGGGAGCATGCACAGACATCCTCTTCTGAGAGTAAGGAAGTTCTATTTCCCCTGCCAGGTTGGCACTTTGCACATTGTACTCCAGTCTTCCTACAAGCCTGAGTGCCCTCTGCCTCCTCCAGGCTCCCCCCTTTTGGAGCTTTTTATACTTCAGGGCTACTGTCCTTCACCAGTAAGTTAAGGCTCATCCCAACTTCTGGGTCCACACTGGTCCTAAAGTGCACCAGGAAAGATACATCTGAACTTTTAACATCAAGAAACCTTGCTCTTGATTTTGCCTTTGCTCTGATTTCTATACCCAGCCCTGGAAAAATGGAATTTTGTCCAGCTTCACCTTGACCGTGTCCCTTTCAGCTTGGTCTCCACATCCAGCTATCAGATTTCCACTAAGTACATGACTTCCCTTCTAATTCTTGTTGTTTTGTCTCCAAAACCCAAAAGGAACTAGATTCCTGCCCTCAGACAGGAGCCCAACATGTTCTCCCCTATTCTCTGCTTCAGCTCCAAGGGCCTGTCCACTCTGGTCCCTGGAATCCCTGCACTCAGCCATACCACTTTCGTGGAGCCTGGTCTGAAAGAGTAAGGAGATATGTGGAACAGGACACCCATTTTATGGTACCTACTAACATGAAGTGGATTTTTTTCATTTTTAAAATTTTCTTTTTTATCTTACAGTTGTTTGTAAATTGTATTATTGTCTTATGGAATGCAATCTTAGTTCCTCAGTTGGACAGAACAAGGAGATGCTCAGTTCATGATGGACAATCTTCAGGGAAGAACTGTTTTAAAAAAATGGCTTTGAGCTGAGAGTAGTTTAGAAGTCTGTTCTGCTTACTTAGGTTGTCGTGACTGTATTTCCTTGTGCTGGTTAACACTTATGCATGGTTAAATCTTTATAGGTGAGTGTAAAGGTAGGAAGCAGACAGGAAAGAGTTCTGATTTAACAGATTACTTAGCTCTGGAGTGGTATCTGAGACAAGGAAGGGCACTGGTCAGCCAGAATCTGTTGTCCTCTTGCCTGGAGAAAAGGAAGGCAGGTACGGCTGGGGCATGAACCTGATGGGTGATATTCTGTAACCCTATTCTCCTCTGAATCCCAGTGGGAACAAAAGTGCTTTCCCTTTACCCTGTGACCCAAGGGCAGTCAGGCATGAAAGGAGGGGGAGGTTGTCTTGTGTGTCCAATAAAATGTCCTGTTCCCAAAGTTCAAAAAAAAAGAAAACAAAAAGAAAGAAAAAGAAAAAAACAAACAAACAAAAACCAACCTTGGAAACTCACATGAGTTTAATGGCTTGGAATACATTGTAGAAAATGAAATGTGGAGGTATTAGCAGCACGATTCACAGGAAAAGGTTCAAAGCTCTGAGCAGCAATTGGTGGTGGTTTTTATTAAGAAGTTTATCTGAGGGAGGAGTCAAGATGGCAGAGAAGTAGCAAGCTGAGACTACATCAGGTAGCAGGAGATCAGCTAGATAGCTTATCAAACCATTGCAAATACCTACAAATCCAATGGGATATCGAAGAAAAGAAGAACAGCAATTCTAGAAACAGAAAATTGACCACTTTCTGAAAGGTAGGACTGGTGGAGAAGTGAATCCAAAGCAACAGGAAGATAGACCACGGGGTGTGGGGCCGGCTCCCGGCAAGTGGCGGAGCAGCAGAGCACAAAATCAGGACTTTTAAAAGTCTGCTCCAGGGGCACCTGGGTGGGTCAGTGGGTTAAGCCTCTGCTTTCGGCTCAGGTCATGATCCCAGGGTCCTGGGATTGAGCCCCATGTTGGGCTCTCTGCTCAACAGGGAGCCTGCTTCCCCCTCTCTCTCTGCCTACTTGTGATCTCTCTCTCTGGCTATTAAATAAATAAAAATCTTAAAAAAAAAAAAAAGTCTGCTCCACTGAGGGACATCGCTCCAGAGGCTAAACTAGGGTGAAGCCCATGTGGGGTCAGTGTGGCCCCAGGTCCCACAGGATCACAGAAGGATCAGGGATGTCTGAGTGTTGCAGAGCTTGCAGGTATTAGAGCGGGGAAGCCGGCTACAGAGACAGAGCCGAGGAGTGAGCTCTCAGCTCGGGGTTACCTTGAACCGGTCACAGGCTGGGTGAGCTCAGAGCCCAGCTGGAGGCCAGGGAGACGGGAGTGATTGGGGCTTTTTTCTGAGGGTGCACTGAGGAGTAGGGCCCCGAGCTCTCGGCTCCTCCGGGTTGGAGATTGGGAGGCGGTCATCTTCATTCCCGTCCTCCAGAGCTCTACGGAAAGCATTCAGGGAACAAAAGCTCCCGAAAGTGAAACCGAGCAGATTACTTAGCCCGGCCCCTGGTAAGGGCAGTGCAATTCCGCTTCGGGCAAAGACACTTGAGAATCACTACAACAGGCCCCTCCCCCAGAAGATCAATAAGAAATCAGGCCAAGACCAAGTTCACTTACCAAGGAGAGCAGTGGAATTTCAGAGGAGGAGAAAGCAAGGCACGGAACTCATGGCTTTCTCACCATGATTTTTAGTCTTGCAGTTAATTTATTTTTTTTAATTTAATTTTTTTTTCTGCTAAATTTTTTTAACGTTTACCCTTTTCTTTTTTAACGTTTTTTTAAACTAGTTTATCTTAACAATACCTTTCATAAAAAAATAATTTTTTTTGAACCGTCATTATTATAGTCATATTCCATCCTTCATTGTATTTAACTTTATTTTTTGTATACATATAGGGTTTTTTCCCCTAAAAAATTTGGGGTACAACTTCTTCTAATAGATCAAAATATGCCCTAAATCTAGCTCTGGGCTTGTTCTAGTCTCCAGCCTGAGCAAATTCTCTCCACTTTCTTTTTCTTTATTCTCCCAACCAACTTACTTTATCAACTCATTTTTTAGAAATTAAAAAAAAAATTTTTTTCAATCTTTAAAGGCATATTCCATTGCTTATATACATTTTCCATTCTTTAAAATTTTGGGAGGTAGTTTCTTCTAAGAGACCAAAATACTCCCAAAATTAAGTGGGTGACCCTGCTCTAGTCACCAGTCTAATATATATATATATATATTTTTTTCTTTTTCATATTTTTTCTTTATTTGTTTTATTTTTTTAATTTTTTCCCCCTGAACTTCTTTTTATCCCCTATCTCCCCCCCCATGATTTGGGGTCTCTTCTTATTTGTTTAAAGTGGATTTTCTTGGGGTCTTTGCCACCCTTTTAGTATTTTATTTGCTCCTTCATATACTCTTATCTGGAAAAAATGACAAGGCGGAAAAACTCACCACACACACACACACACACACACACACACACACACACACAAAA
>PISX010035656.1:0-12696 GCA_004024625.1 Mellivora capensis | reverse complement strand
TGAGGGTTGCTGGGGGGAGGGGGTCGGGAAAGGTGGGTGGGGTAATGGACATTGGGGAGGGTATGTGCTATGGTTAGTGCTGTGAAGTGTGTAAACCTGGCGATTCACAGACATGTACCCCTGGGGATAAAAATATGTTTATAAAAAATAAAAATTAAAAAAAAAAAGAAAAAAAAATCACAACTTATCAAACATGGGGACCCTGGGTGGCTCAGTTGTTGGGCATCTACCTTTGGCTCAGGTTATGATCCCAGGGTTCTGGGATTGAGCCTGCATCCGGCTCCCTGCTCATTGGGAAGCCTGCTTCTCCCTCTCTCACTGCTTGTGTTCCTTCTCTTGCTGTGTCTGCCAAATAAATAGTCTTAAAAAAAAAAAAAATGTCCTCAAGCATTTCCAAGGAGAGAAGGCAAGAAAATTAGCAAAACACTCTCTCAAAAAAACAACTCTTACCAGGTTATCCAAGCCAGGGGAACACACCACAAGAAGGCTACAAACCACTACCTGTGAGGAATATTCACGCAAAGTCCACTGTAATAGGGCAAATGAATCAAAAGCACATTTAACCATTTTACAGCATGTCTAAGTAGTAAATTAATTAAGGGTTTTCAACATATAGAAAACTATAAACTGGCAACTCTACATTAACAGAATCATGATAAAAAATGACATGATCAGGGTGCCTGGGTGGCTCAGTAGGTTAAGCCTCTGCCTTGGGCTCAGGTCGTGATCTCAGGGTCCTGGGATCGAGCCCCACATCAGGCTCCCTGCTCGGCAGGGAGCCTGCTTCCCCCTTCCCCGCCTGTCTCTCTGCCTGCTTGTGATCTCTCTCTGTCAAATAAATAAATAAAATCTTTAAAAAATAGTAAATAAAATGATTTTTTCTTATTTCATATCTTTTAGGCATGTCTTCACATCATGCCCAGTGCTTCCTGCCAAAGTTGAGAATAGAAGGTTCTTTCCAACAAGTGTCAGTGTGGAGATACAAAAGTAGTGTCCTTGAGAATTTATACTTACTGACGGACTGGGACAATAATAGGGAGAGTGAAGGGCATCAGAGATCTCATGAAGGACATATTCAAACTAAGACAACTGCCCTTAATGAGAATCTCACTGCCCCAAATGGCGAAGGATATAAAACTATGTGGACAACCTCCCTTTTAAAGTCAACTGTTTCTGAAAAGCAGTGTGATTCTGTAAGAGAAAGCTGCTGTCAAATATTCAAATGCACATGTTTGTGGAAAGACAGTTTGGAAAATCGGGAAAGTTATCTAGTTCATGCTGAAAACAAGGATTTGAAACATTGTGAAGACGGGATTGGATTGACCATTCAGTACAATATTTCTGATAATCAGAGATTTAGAAATGAAGAACAGTGTGCCACGTGGGATTCATTTGAGAGGTGCCACAATGTGGAGTCGATCCTACAGAATTACCAGAGCCTTTTCAACGGAAGCAGAATTGCTCAGGGTAGTGAATCTGAGAAAACGTTAAACCAGGGCTCCAATGTTAATAGACATGTGAGTACTCCATTTCCAAAGAACCATAACGAAGGTCATAAATGTGGGGAGTCTTTTTATCAGAGCTCTTCCCTTACTATACATAAGACTATCCATCTGGGAGAGAATCTTTATGAATATAATCAGTGTGGGAAACTCTTTACCAGTCCTCCGATGTTGGTGATCATCAGAGAATTCTTGAGGTCAGGTGTAATATACCAGGGAACGTATTTAGTCGATCATCAAGACTAAATACAAATAGTACAATCTCTATTGGAGAGAAAAAGTACATTTTTAAAGAATGTAGGAAAGCCCTTGTCTGTTATTCAGTTGGATCTCAACATCAGCAAAGGAATACTGGAGAGAAATCGTACAAGTCTGAAGAACGTGGTAAAAGCTTTAAGGACAGCTCATCACCAAATAGACATAGGCAAATCCGTACTGGGGAGAAACTTCACAAATGTAAAGAATGCGGCAGGGCCTTTAAGAGGCCACAGTACCTTAATCCACATTACAGAATTAATACTGTAGAGAAAACTTACCAATGTAAGGAATGTGGTAAGGTCTTTAACTATTACTCAAACCTTAGTAGACATCACAGAATTCATGGTGGAGAGAAACCTTACCAATGTCAAGAATGTGGCAAGACCTTTAGACTACGCTCAGTCTTCACTGAACATTATAGAGTTCACACGGGGGAAAAACCTTACAAATGTAAAGAATGTGGCAGGGCCTTTAACAATCAAGCAAACCTTGTTCAACATTACAAAGTTCATACTGGAGAGAAACCATAAAAATGTCAAGAATGTGGCAAGGCCTTTAAACACCATTCAACCCTTACTGAACGTCAGAGAATTCATACTGGAGTGAAACCTTACAGATGTAAAGAATGTGGTAAGGTCTTTAACCATTGCTCAAACCTTAGTAAATATTGCAGAATTCATAGAATTCACAGAAACCTTACCAATGTCAAGAATGTGGCAAAGTCTTTAAGCACAGCCCTTACTGGACATCACAGAATTCATATAGGAGAGAGACTTTACAAATGCCAAGAATGTGGCAAAGCCTTTAAGAGGCGATCCGCCCTTAGTCGACATCACAAAATTCATACTGGAGAGATGTGAGAGGCCCTTCTTCATCAGATGGGACTCATGCATACCTAATTTTCCATGAGTGATGAAGGGACAGTATAATATACAAATACGCAGAAAAACTAAATGGAGATGTTATTTGTGGTTATACCAATGATGCGAGTTACCATGAAATAGCTTTTCAGAACATCATTTTACTCCTTGTATTATAAACTAATGAGCTTCCTGAATATTAGAAATCCAAAGTTTTACTAATATGCTCTTGAAGGAAAAAGGGGTGACAGTCCAGTAAAGTACTGATATATTTTCATAAGAGCCATCGTTAGAGAGTGCGACTTGATGTGGTTAGATGAAGAAATCCTGACACATAACAGAAAGAGGGTAGCTGACTCTTCCCTAGAATGCCATATAATTGTACTTACACATTTCTTAAGAATGACCTCAGGCCTGAAATTTATGGAAATTACTATTCCCACATCATGATAGCAGCACTTGAAAGCTTTTTCATGCTGGTATTCTGTATTTTGAAAGGCGATAATAGAGTGGATTTGAAATGCATATGTTAAGTCTATGTGTGAACTTAATATATTTTAGTTAATAAAACACTTTTTGGGCACCTGGGTGGCTCAGTTGGTGAAGCAACTGCCTTCAGCTCAGGTCATGATCCCAGAGTCCTAGGATCGAGTCCCGCATTAGGCTCCCGGCTCCACGGGGAGTCTGCTTCTCCCTCTGACCTTCTCTCTTCTCATGCTCTCTCTCACTGTCTCTCTTTCAAATACATAAAATAAAATCTTTAATAAAACAATTTTTTGAAAAGATTTTATTTGACAGAGCATGCAAGTGCACAGCCAGGGGGGAGTGGCAGGCAGAGGGAAAGGGAGAAGCAGGCTCCCCACTGAGCAGGGAGCCCAGCTGGTGCTCCATCCCAGCACCCTGAGATCATGACCTGAGCCGAAGGCAGTTGCTCAACTGAGTGAGCCACCCAGGAGTCCCAAAACATAATAATTCTTAACATGTTAGCATGGGTGTGTAATGAATGACCTGCTATCCCACCACCAATGTGAACCCATCTCATCTTATTAGGGAACTCATGGCACCTGTCAACTATTTGGTAAAGGAGTAGAATACTACACCTAGGAATCCATTTTTTCAGTGATCTGAAGGTCTGTGTGATGTGTGATTATTTCCCCCCAGTCTGTCATATGATTTCCTCCTTTTTGTGGAAACAAAAAGAGTACATTAGGTATATATTAGGTATATTTGGTATATCAGGTATATAATGTAGAGGTATTGTTGATATATTAGGATATATTAGGTGTACCAGGTATATAATGTAGAGGTATTGTTGAGTATTTTGCCTGCGTACTCTATGCTGTTGCTACTTAGTGTCCATTTTCAGTAGGTAGCACTTTTGCAGGGGCCTTGAATGACCTCAGTTCTTCTCACTAGTGCATTCCCCAGACAACACGCTGCAGGGTCCCAAGTTAATGTGACTTCTGACATGACATCTTTATTCCAGCCTTGTAAGCAGCTATCACTCCTTTTCCCCGAAGTGTTCCCCTCCTGTGTCCCTTACAGAAGACACCCACAGAGCTTACCTAAGCCTGCTTTAGTTTGAATGGCCTAATCTGTACTTAGTCCTGGCACTCTAAAGCACTTCAGCATGGCCCCAAATAAAGATACGGGCCCCGGTCACAGGTAGAGATGCTTTATTGATGTGTACATCAAGTGTGCGTGTGCATAGGACTGACTGTTGGGTGTGTCATAGGTACCCCGTAAGTAAGAGAAACCTATCCCAATAAGTGATGTGGTAGCCCAGGGAAGAGATAGGAACTATATAAGATGAAGAATTAGCATGTGGGGGAGGACAACTGTCCCTCATTAGACAACTGACTCCCTCGGTTATTTTGAAAAATTATCTTCTACTCCTCCCCTCCACCCAGTTATCTCCAAATCTCCAGTTGGATTTTTCCTCATTTATGTCCCCAGGTACAAAGGCATCACGGCCATTCTTTTCTCCTGTGTTTTGCTGAGAGTGACCTCACTAAACACTTAATTGAGATTAGAGGGATGGAAGGCCAATGGCTATTAATTAAGACATTCACAGTGGGATGAATATAAGTAAAACTTGATGCAGCACCATCTTGAGGTAAGTAAGACCTATTAAATGAAAATGTGAAGAACTTTCCAGTGTGGGGAGGAACCTGGAGGGGGCTCCCTTTAGCCACTACAAAGGCACAGGCAGCTCTTGGTTGTGTCAACTGACAAATGCCTATAATGGGGTAAAGGAATTGGCAAATGTGATGGGTTTCCAGGGAGTAGCAAAGTCCTACTTGATCTTCATGAATTGATTGAATTTCTGTGTCTTCCTGAGGACTAATGATATTGAATGTCAAGGATTCCTGAATTTCCCCAGGCCTAGCCCAGGGGCAAGGGATGGAGGAGGTTATGGAGCAGGATGCAGTGCAATTATTTGGGCAGAGCTTTAAAATGTCACATGGCTGAGAGATGTTAGAGATGAGGTTTTCTGGAGAGTGGAATAGGCAGGATCAGGAAGTCCTGTGCTGTACTTGGACGCAAACAGTAGTATCCCAGTACATGACCCCAGTCAAGGTTCGATCCCACGTAGTTCAGTGATCTTTCAGGGAAGCTGCTGCTCTGCTGTGTGGCACCTTCCTCCCTTTATTCAGTGTCATGATGACTGTCGTCCCCTGCTCTGGCTCTGTCCATGGCAGGAAATTCAAAAATCAAAACAAGTGAGCAGGGCACCTTGGTGGCACAGACCAGTAAGCATCTGCCTTTGGCTCGGGGTATGATCCCAGAGTTCTGGGATTGAGTCCTGCATCGGGCTCCCTGCTAAGTGGGGAACCTGCTTCTCCCTCTGTCACTGCCTCCCTCTGCTTTTGCGTGCTCTCTCTCTCTCTCTCAAATGAATAAAAAAACCTTTTAAAAAATTTTTTAGGTGTACCTGGGTGGCTCAGTGGATTAAAGCCCTTGCCTTCAGCTCATGTCATGATCTCAGGGTCCTGAGATTAAGCCCCACATCAGGCTCTCTGCTCAGTGGGGAGCCTGCTTCCTCCTCTCTCTCTGTCTGCCTCTCTGCCTACTTGTGATCTCTGTCTGTCAAATAAATAAATAAAATCTTTTTTTAAAAGGTTTTTTTTTTTTTAATTGAGCAGTGGGAAAGAAAAGAAATGGGGCAAACCAAAAAACTTTAGAGAGCAATCTAATAGTTGCCAGAGTGGACAAGGGTAGGTGGTTGCCTTAAATAAGTGAGGGGATTAAAGATTGTCCTTACAATGAGCACTGGGTGTTGTATGGAATTGTAGATTCACTATTGTAAACCTAAAACTAGTGTTACCTTGTGTATTAACTAAGTGGAATGTAAACAGAAACCTTAAGAAATGTTTTTTTATTGTGTTTTGTTTTTACAGATTAAAGAAATGTTTTGTGTTTGGTTGACTGACTTGCTAGTTACACAAAATATACCTTTATAAACAAATGGAAACATTTATCTTCTTTCTGATTCCTCACCAATTCAGTCATTACCAGTAACTATTCTTAAATTTTTATGCCATCATACATAACGTGCATGATTTTGTAAGAATGTGTTCTCTATACGACAAGAAATCATTGGAAATACTGTTATATAGCCAGTTTTGTATGTTTTTTTTTAATTTTGGAGATTTTATTAATTTGAGAGAAAGCTGGAGTGAGCACAAGTGTGGGTGTGGGGGAGCAAGATAAGATGAGCAGACTTCTGCAGAGCGGGGAACTCAACTCCTGGGTTCCAGCCCAGGACCTCGGGATCATGACCTGACCAGTGTCCAATGTTTACCTGACCAAGCCCCCCAGGCACCCCTATGTTACCAGCATTTGACTGGCATGTTGTAGCTCAGAAAGAGCTGCATAGACTCAGATATGACGAGACAGCTATGAGGGACTGAGATTGAATTTATGGAGTTGTAAAGCCCCCTGGGAAATAATCATCCTGATACCTTATTTACAGACTTCCCAGGTCACTGAAGATTATTTCCTTTTTTTTTTTTTAGTTTTTATTTGAGAGAAGGAGTGAACTAGAGAACACAGCAGGGAGGGACAGAGGAAGAGGGAGAAGTGGACTCCCTGTGGGAGCCCAGCTCAGAACTCAATCCCAGGCAGTGTCAGAAGGAAAGGAAGCAGCAGACTCCATACTGAGCTGGGAGTCTAAGGCCCTCTGCCCTCTGCCTACACCCCTCCATAAGTAAACCCTTAGGAAAAAAAAAAAAAAAAAAAAAAAGTGTAGCTCTTCCCGAGGACAAGTCCTGTCCCTGTGTAACTGTGTAACTGTAAGGGCCTATTTAGCCACAGTGGCCCCACCTCCGTTGAACAGCCATTTGGTGGTTTATGCAGTAAAACTTAAACTGACCCTGCCCTCTCCCCCCCCCCCAGGGGAACTTACTTAAAAGCAAGTCGGGGAAACCAGTCCCAGGTAACAAAGCCCAAATACAAGGGTGGGTCAGGTCAGGTGGAGATAACAGCCTGAATGCAGGGATGAGTCAGGCCAGGTGGGGGTATCAAACCTCAGATTCACTGAGGGCATACTCTCTCCTAGCTACCAAGGAGTATGGGCCCCACCCTTTGGGCACAATTCTGACCAAGGTGATAGGCTGGTTCAAATATCTACTATAGGGTAAACTGTAATTCAATTGGTCACTTATGTGTGACCTAGCGGGACTGTGTAGCTTTCTCTGTGTTACAGTCTCATTGGTCACCTGTGCGTGGCCAAGCCCAACCACATGGCCTTTGCCCTTAAAAGCTAGTCTGTAAAGAAGAGAAAGGTCACCCTCTCTGTAAGAGGCTCAGCCTGGAACAGTCGGTTTTATTCTCGATGCTTGGCGCAAAATAAAGCTTTGCATCAGTCTTGCTCCTTTAATCACGGACCCGTTATTGGGGGATCCAATATTGGGGGACCCAACATTACTTGAATAAACTTACTAAGTTGCACCATAAAACATTAAATAATTCTTTCTTAGCATTGTGGTCAATGATTCCACAATCTTGTTATGAAAAAAAAAAAAGTGTTCTACTGTTCGCCCTTCAAAAATCCAATAGTCAAGGCATGAGTTTTGATTGGAAAGATGTATGAGTTTTACTCAGGCCAGGCACTTGGGGAAAAGACGGACTCGTGTCCAAAACCAACAGCAAGATTTCTGCCTTGCCCCTCACATTGAGAGCAGTTCATCAGTAAAAGAGGAGCACAGTAGTCCCAACCATTTCTTGGTGCCTGCAGACTCAATGGGGCCACCTACAGATTTTAATGGAGGTGCTTAGAGGTTGTATATGGGTGCCGGGGCAGGGTGGGGGGGAGGAGATTGTGCCAGAAGATTTGATTACCAGGCTTTCTAGGAAACAATGCATGATTGTATAGATGTACAAAGAAAGTTTTAGTTCACCAATCATGCAGGCTAAAGGTGCTTGCTAAAATTTAAAGACAGCTAAGTTGGCCAGAGGGGCCGAAGCATGGCTACTAAGTAACTTAAAAAAAATGTCTTCCAGGTTTATTCTGTTGCTGCAAATGGAATTGTTCCCTTTTTCTGTGAGTCTGATATATATACTGAGAATAATTAGATGGGGAACTCTATCAGGAAGAGAGAGAATGCCAGAGATTAAATTTTCATATCATACAAAGTTGCCTGCCTGGAGAGGCAAATCATTTTTTTTTTAATTTTTTTAAATTTATTTATTTGTCAGAGAGAGAGGGAGAGAGAGCGAGCGAGCACAAGCAGACAGAGTGGCAGGCAGAGGCAGAGGGAGAAGCAGGCTCCCTGCCGAGCAAGGAGCCTGATGTGGGACTCGATCCCAGGACGCTGGGATCATGACCTGAGCCGAAGGCAGCCACTTAACCGACTGAGCCACCCAGGCGTACCGAGGCAAATCATTTTTGACATATATTTGCTCTTTCCTTTTTCTTGTGAAGATCCATCCCCTTGTTTGAAATTCTAAATCCCTACTTCCTTAAGTCACAGTGGCATGTAAGTATCAATCTTCTGTCTTTGAGGCTCCCTTTATTTTTGCAAGTCTGCCTTACATAAGATTCATTCTTAGACCATTCAAATAATTGAGAATAGAGGAGAAAATCAAGTGTTCCACTCCTCCATATTCATTTTGTTGTATAAACTGACCTGGGGGGCAAAGAGGGAAGGAGGAATTCTGATTCCTGCTTGAATTCCAGGAATTCCATGATGGAATTCCTGGAATTCAAGCAGATACTTATCAAATTATTCTGAAAATCTGCCAAATCAACCAGAGGCCTGATAAAAGAATTGGTACAAATAGTGAAGTGACCACTTTCTGCAAGGTAGGAGGTGAGGAGAAGTGAATCTGAGGCAAGATATTGGGAGATAAAGTGCAGGGGGGCGGAGACTCAATAAGCTGGGTTCCAGAATGGGCTATAAGCTGCAGAGTGCAAATTGAAACTTTTAGAAGTCTGCCTGGAAGGTGATTGGGTGTCAAAGAAGCATGGAATTCCAGTTGGAATGGTGTGGTCTCAGGATCCCCGGGGTCACACAAAGAACAAGGCTGCTTGAGTGTGGCGGTGTTCAAGCATTGGAGTGGGGAAGGTGGCTGAAAAGAGTGAGTCCAGGCACCAGTATTCTGCTCGGAGAACTGCTGCACAGTGGGGGACTGTTCTCCAAGCAGGGGACCAGCAAGAGGTTGAATTACAGCAAGACCCCACTTCTTACCCCAGGAGGATCAGTGCAGATCCATGCCTCAGAAGTCCATATGGATTCTGGACTTGAAATGGGGATCTTTTCAAGACTTGAAATGGGATCACATGCCTCAGTAGTAAATGCTTGGCCACAGGCTGGGTGAACACAGAATTTGGTTGGAAACCAGGGAGACAAAAGTGATTGCATTTCTGTTGGGGGCCACAGACTTTCAGTTCTGGGGCTAGAGATGGGGCATCGCCATTTTCAATGGTGCTGAAAGGCTTCAGGTCAAAGCAACAACATAGTACAAGCCAGAGCCACCTCCACTGAGCCTGGCACCATGGCAAGGGCAGTACGATTCCATCCAGCAGACACGTGAGAATCGGTGCAACAGGACCTTCCCCAAGAAGACCAGCAGGAACTTCCTCTTTTACCACATATACTGATCATAGAGAATGCAAAACTCCAGCTCTTGGATAAAACAGTATATACTGTTAGTGGATTTTTCTCATTATTCTTTAGTTTTTCAGTTTTATATTTTTTCAGTTATTTTCTTATTTTACCAGTTTTTTTAAAGATTTTATTTATTTATTTGACAGACAGAGATCACAAGCAGGCAGAGAGGAAGGCAGAGAGAGAAGGGGAAGCAGGCTCCCCGCTGAGCAGGAAGCCCAATGTGGGGCTCGATCCCAGGACCAAAGGCAGAGGCTTAAACCACTGAGCCAAACAGGTGCACCTACCAGTTATTTTTTAAGTCATTTTAAGTTTTCTTTTAAAGTCATTTAAATTTTCTTTTTTACATTATGTTATATATATATATATATGTATATATATATATATATTTCATTTTTGGTTTCCTCTCATTGTATTCAATTTTATTTTTGTGTATATGTGTTTTTCTTTCCTATTTTGGGATCCTTTTCTTATTCCTATTTTGGATTTTCTTCTACCAAGCCAACCAAAATACACCCAAGATCTAGTTTCTGGGGGCACCTGGGTGGCTCAGTGGGTTAAGCCTCTGCCTTCGGCTCAGGTCATGATCCCAGGGTCCTGGGGTGGAGCCCTGCATCGGGCTCTCTGCTCTCAAGGGAGCCTGCTTCCTTATCTCTCTCTGCCTTCCTCTCTGTCTACTTGTGATCTGTGTCTGTCAGATAAATAAATAAAATCTTTAAAAAAAAAAAAGATCTAGTTTCTGGATCTAGTTGTCTTCTGTTCTAGTTTTTGTTTGATTTTATTTTCCCCCTCTCTCTCTCTCTTTTTTTTTTTTCATCTTCTGATCAGTATATTTTTTCTGGTGTCATTGTTACTATTTTTGTATTTTTTCCCTCATTCATCTATTTTTTTCTGGATGTAATAACAAGATGGAAAAACTCATCCCAAAAGAGAGAACAAGGGACACTACTCACTACCATATTCAATATGGATATAAGTACACAGAACTAGAATTCAAATCAACAACTATAAAGATACTAGCTGGGCTTCAAAAAAGCAAAAAGACACTAGAAAATTCCTAACTGGAGAAATAACCAAGATCTAATCATGTTGAAATCTAAAAGGCTATTACTGAGATGCAATTTAAGAAGGAGGCTCTAGGGATGCCTGGGTGGCTCAGTTGGTTGGACGACTGCCTTCGGCTCAGGTCATGATCCCGGAGACCCGGGATCGAGTCCCGCATCAGGCTCCCAGCTCCACGGGGATTCTGCTTCTCCCTCTGACATTCTCGCTCATGCTCTCTCACTGCCTCTCTCTCAAATAAATAAATAAAATCTTAAAAAAAAAAAAAAGAAGGAGGCTCTAACCACTATGGTTAAGTGAGGTAGAAGGGAGCATCAATGACATAGAAGACAAACTGGAGAATAAGGAAGCTGAGAAAAAAATAAACAGCTATTGGATCCCAAAGTGAGGATTCAAGAGATCAGTGATACCACAAAGTAAAATGATGCTGGTATAATTGGGATCCTGGAGGAAGAGGCGGGGTGTGTGGGGGGGAAGGTTTATTTGAGCAAATTATAGCTAAGTACTTACCTAATCTCAGGAAGGAAATAGGCATTCAAGTCCAGGAGGCACAGAGAAACCCCCCTCAAAATCAATAAAAATAAGTCAACAAGGTTGACATAGAATAGTGAAACTTGCAAAAATCAGAGATAAAGAGAAAATCCAGAAAGCAGCTCAGGACAAGAGGTCAGTAAACTGCCAGGGTAAAAGAGAAGGCTGGCAGCATACCTAACCACAGAGATCTGGCAGGCAAGAACGGACTGGCATGATACAGTCAATGTACTAAATGAGAAAAATATGCTGCTATGAATACTTTATACAGCAAGCCTGAGATTAGGAATAGGAAAGATAAAGAGCTTCCAGGTGGAACAAAAACTACAGGAGTTTGTGATCACTAAACCAGGCCTTCAAGAGATATTAAGGGTGATCCTCTGAGCAAAGAGAGAGTCCAAAAGAAGAAAGACTAGAAA
Source organism: Mellivora capensis (assembly GCA_004024625.1). Lineage (NCBI taxonomy): Eukaryota > Metazoa > Chordata > Mammalia > Carnivora > Mustelidae > Mellivora > Mellivora capensis. The sequence continues at coordinate 952 of PISX010035656.1, read as the reverse complement.
GAAACAGAGACAGTATACAAAAGAGTGACTTTATAGGTAATATGGTGCTAAATTCCTGTTTTTCAATAATTACTCTGAATGTAAATGGACTAAAATGTTCCAATTAGAAGACACAGGGTAGTCGATTCAATTCAAAACAAAGCAAGACCCATCAATATGCTGCTTAGAAGAGACTCATAGGAGAGCCAAACCCATCTCCAGATTGAAAGGGGGGGGGGGAGTGGAGAACCATTTATCAGACTAAGGGACATCGAAAGAAAGCTGGAGTAACAATCCTTATATCAAACTAGATTTAAACCAAAGACTAGTAAGAGGTGAAGTAGGACACTATATCATAATAAAAGGGTCTATCCAATAAGAAGATCTACCAACTGTAAATATTTATGCCTCTAACTTGGAAGCAGCCAATTGTATAAACCAGTTAATAACAAAATAAAAGAAACACATTGATAATAATACAATAATAGTAGTGGACTTCAACACTGCACTCACAGCAATGGATAGATCATCTAAGCAGAAGACCAACAAGGAAATGAGGGCTTTAAATGACACACTGGACCAGATGGACTTCACAGATACATTCAGAGCATTTCATCCTAAAGCAACAGAATACACATTCTTCTTGTGTTTGCATGAAACATTCTGCAGAATAGATCACATACTGTGCCAAAATCAGTCTCAGCTGGTACTAAAAGATTGGAATTATTCCATGCATATTTTCAGAGAACAAGGCTTTAAAACTTGAATTCAATCACAAGAGAAAACTTGGAAGGAACACAAAGACTTGGAGGTTAAAGAGCATCCTACTAAAGAATGAATAGATCAACCAGGAAATTAAAGAACTACTTTTGAAAAATCATGAAATAAATGAAAATAAAAAAAAAATACAACAGTTCAGAACCTTTGGGTTGTAGCAAAGGCAATCTTTTTTTATTTTTTTTACAATCTTCTG
>PISX010035655.1:0-12700 GCA_004024625.1 Mellivora capensis | reverse complement strand
CCTGGGTGGCTCAGTTGGTTAAGCGGCTGCCTTTGGCTCAGGTCATGATCCCAGTGTCCTGGGATCGAGTCCCACATTGGGCTCCTTGCTCTGCAGGGAGCCTGCTTCTCCCTCTGCCTCTGCCTGCCACTCTGTCTTCCTGTGCTCGCTCTCTCACTCTCTCTCTCTGACAAATAAAATCTAAAAAATAAAATAAAATAAAATCTTTAAAAAAAAAAGAGAGAAAACTTGCATTTTCCTTCTTTTATGTGTACTTTGACATTTTTTTTTTAAGATTTTATTTATTTATTTGACAGAGATTACAAGTAGGCAAGAGAGGCAGGCAGGGAGAGAGGAGGAAGCAGGCTCCCCGCCGAGCAGAGAGTCCGATGTGGGGCTCGATCCCAGAAGCCTGGAATCATGACCTGAGCCAAAAGCAGAGGCTTTAACCCACTGAGCCACCCAGGCGCCCCTACTTTGACATTTTAAAGAAGAATCTTTTTCTCTTTAGTAAGTTTTAGTGTTCCCTGCAAATTATTTTTAAGTTTATTAGTATAATGATCTGCCCTATTAAAAAAATGTTTTATTTTCTCTTTCTCTTCAAACTTCATTTATTTGTGTCTACTATTCTCTCTAATACATTTCTGAAAGCTTTTAATTTTTTAAGTAATTACCAGTTTTTATTCAAGTTCCCCTCACTAATAAAGAATCTCTGGGTCTGTCTGCTTGAAGACGTTTTGATGCTTTAAGACGATTTTGTGTGTTCCCACTATGATCTTCCATACGCATTTCATTATTTCCTTCGAGGTGTCTTAGAAACCCTGTGGAGTTCTTACTGGCCATTTTGCTGCCTTTCCTAGGTATGCTGAAGTCAGAGCACTAGTAGGAAAGGAAGCTAGTATTTTAAACACAAGACTACCAAAACCAAATCACTAATGCTTTTTAAAAAGTTGTTTTTGAGAAAAATTCTAAGTTATTTTAACTTTATGTATCCCTCCTGTTTGCACTGTTGTATAATAAAATTTACTGTTTCAAAACTATTCGAATACCCAATATTTGGTCAGTGTTTATAAATATTTTATGAGTTCTTTAAAACTTATTCTTCATTTATAGGAAACAGCAAGGGAGCTGACATCTAATTTTGTTGATGTAGGTTCTATTATGCAGTACAATATAATGTTAATTATATTGTTCAAATTCTGTTATTTTTTGATTCCTCAATGAATGGCATTATGATAATGACTTATTAATATTTTCTACTCAATGGTATTGTTGATTTTTTATCACTGTCTCATAATTTTAATTTGCTAATTCCTTAAATCTTATGTGATGCCAGTATTTTCAGCATTCCTATATTTTCCTTAATGTTGACTGCTAAATTTTTGCCTATGCTTTCATTTGGAAACATGTTTAACATTCTTAAATGTTTAATGAAAAATATTAATATGCTTTTGTTTTTTATTCCATTCTTAAACTTGGTAGTATTGAATTCTGTTATTGTGTTCCGAATGATTATATTCTAACTTTGTTCTTTTTGAAGTGTTACTGTTTGGTTTTAGTATCTTTAAACATACGGTAGGCAAAAGATCTACTAAATGTTATCTTAAAGAATTACCCAGTTTGTTTGTAAAAAATATATTTTTATCTAATTATCAAACCCAAATAATTCAGTCCCTTTTTAGGGGGGAATAAAAATTGGGTATTTTGCCTTTTTTTTCTTCACCCCAGTTCCCTGTTTTCTATTAATCAAATTTGTTTGCTAATTTTGTGAAAATAATTTCTCTTTTAATATGAATTGTATAATATTCTACTTTATTAATAAGCATTTAGACTCATTAGAATCAACTTCTTTTATTTGTATTTTGACATTTTAAAAGAAGAATCCTTTTCTCTTTTACTAAGTTTTAGCGTTCCCTGCAAATTATTTTTAAGCACAGTTTTGTCTCTCTTAGTGGTTAATAATTCATCTCCCTGAAACTGGGAGAACATCTTTTAATAGAGTCTGCAGATACGATGGCTTATGATGTTGTTTCTGAGGCCTGGCAGACCTGAGACTATTTTGGTCAACCTCACATATAAATTTCAGAGTCAACTGAATATATTGTTCTTTCACAGCTTTTCCCTGCGAGGTAATGCTAGGTTTCCCTTCTGCTTTTCTCCATTTATTTAATTCTTTTTAGGCGATCTACTCTAGTAGCTTTGAGAACAGAAAGATAGATCTGGGGATATAAAGATGATTCTTTATTCTCGCTCTTTGAAAATATAACAAAGATGTACTTGATGTTGATTTTGCGTATTAATTGCATATTGTGAGGGCTTTCTTCAGGTCTTGAAATTCTTAATATATGGAGATTCTGAATATTATACACAGTCACTTCACTGTTTCCTAAGTTAACTTAAATTTAAAATCATCTATTATTAGTGGGTTGCTGCTTTGTAACCAGTCTTCCTCTCACCCTTGTCTTTTTAACCTGTTCTTATCTTTCTCTGCATTCTCATGTGGTTTCTCATCGTTTCTAATTCAGTTTTTCTGGACCATCAGGTGTGCTGTGTATTGCTTATCATTATACTTTTTATTTTGATTATTGAGATTTTATTGTAATAGTCTTTTCTTATTATGTATTTAGCTTATTTGAGTGTCTCTAAGAATTTAACTGAAAATGTGAAGAGTATTTTAAAATTATTCAATTTTATAAAATAAATATGTTTTGGGGAAGACTTTCCTTTCTTAGTCATTAACATATAGTTTGGCTTATATTCCAAATTTCTCCCCTCTCTTGAACCCCTCAGTCTTAAGCCCTTAATTTATATTCCTTGACAGGATGAAATAACAGAGACATCTAGGCTGTAAAACCGAAGATTAGCACGCTCTAGGATTTTTGTCCTCTTCTTCTGCTTTGTCCTGGTTGTTGGTTCTTTCTCCTTTTCAGAGGTGGGGATGGCCAAGCCAGGGTGATGTAGAGTGGGGTGGTTCCTGGCGAGGGGCAGGTAGATAACTTAGTTCATGGTATTTTCTCCTTATCAGCAAGAGTTCCTGGTAGATTTGTGATTTCACTGGCATTGCAAAGGGACCAAAATTGCAATCCACGCAGAAGGCTCATCATTCTAAGGGACTTCTGTGGTTATTGATAAAATGTGGATTTGGACATCGGTCCTGAGCTCTTATTACAAATAATAGAAAATGAAACAGTTCAGAGAAAAGATCTAAATGATTTAGGAAGCTGAAGGATAAGCAGGTCCCCTCCCCCCCCATCAAGAAATATTCTTGTTCTCTGTGCATTATTGTTGCTTTAGCCAGTTTCGTAGGGGTTTTAAAGGAGTACCTTTGTGTCCCTATTCATTCAAACATATTCTTAGAAATGAACTTCCGTAGTGTAGAAAATAGATTTTATTATCTAACCTATTTTAGAAAGTTTTTTTATAATCCAAACAGATGGATATCTTTTTCCTTCTTTGTTCTAAATTTATTTAAACTTTAATGGTTGAGTTAATGATCTGTCACATTCTTTTTATTTTTAATGTCTGCTTCCTCAATGATCCCAGATACACAAGATGTTGCTCTGTCTTCTATATAATAACCAGCTGCTTTAAAAATTTGTAGCTCAACATTGTATGAATCTGAATTACTCCTTTCTTCTGTTTTCCTTGCTGATTTGTATAGTTCTTAAGTACTTTTACCAAATTAGCGCAAGTTGCCTTACTTTGAGTTGTGTTAAATACAATCAGACTATCTCTAACTTCCTCATCGAAGGAACTTCTCTCATAATTTTGCAACCCTGCCAAACATGCGTATACATACACTTTGCACTTTATTCCCCACTTACCATATTGCTTCTTTCAAAGAGTTGTGAAATTTCCAGTAGCTGCGTATGAAATCCTGGCAGATTTTAGGTGAGAATATTTTAGATCCTCAACTTATCAACAGCTCGTAAAAAGATCAGATCTACCTGGCTCCCCCCACTCCCCGGCCCAGTCCCTCACTAACTCTTCAAAGGGGACCACGTGTTGTAAAAACAACAACAACTACTACTACTACAACAAACAAAAAAAGAGGTAATGACTACCACAATCTGATTTAGAACTGCCTCATTTGTGTCACAGCTTGATTTCCAAAGAGCACGGGAAGCGTGATGGAATGGAATTCCTGCAAAACCTCTCCATCAGCCAAATCTCCATGTGGCACTTGAATAATTCTCAAGTGTGATGGATAAAATATCTGCTCAAACTGATATTGTATGTCTCTTCAGACATGGAAAGGAGGCCTCATAGAAAGTGATGCTACAGAATTAATGAGTGCAGTCTTCTCTCAGTGCTTATGACATAGCCCCCAGTGTAGGATATGGTGTTCTTGAGCAAAGTAGAACTAAATATAGAGGAACAAAATGGTCCCCTCTTATCTTGCCCTGCATACTGTTGTAGGAATGTCATAACTCAGATCTGCTTCACCTTCCTCTTTCCACTGGTTTGGAACATGTCAGTTGTGTCCCAACATGTGGCCTGTACGTGGACAGCGTGGGGAACAGGATCAAAGTGCTGATTCCTGGGTGCTATCCACAAGCTGCTAAATTTGGGGGAGTGAGTGTGAAAGTCTGCATTTTAATCAAAACTGCAGAGCGAATCTAATTCACACTAATATTCGTGTCCATTATAATAGAGTTTAGAGCATAAGACTGGTGACAAAGAGGAGGATGGTAGAACCAACGATAGGCATCAGAATTTTTCTCCAGGAATGCAGAGGGAGACAGGGTTTGTTTTCACACACCTTTTCCATACTGCTTTGGTACTAGAGCCAAATGTTAGCCTGGCTCAAAGATAGAATGCTGGAATGGGGAAGATGGCATGGTATGGTGTGGTGCTGGGTGACAGGTACGTCCTTTCCTGTGGTTGTCCTAACGCATAGGGTAGTAACAGCTTGAGGGGGAATCAGACTGAGTGTACAGGTCAACAGCCAATGGCAGTGGCATCCATTCATTTAATTTCTTGCCTTTGCTGGTAGGATTTACTTATTTATATTTTTCCAAGCCAACAGTAAAATATTTTAGGGATATAAAAGCATGGGGTAAGGAGGCCGATAGAATTATTTTTCTAAACAACAATAGAAAATAACATGTAACTGGGTGAAGATTATGAACTATATAAAAAACATCCATATAGTTTGCTTCATGCCATTCACACTATACTGGTTCTAAGTAGTAATTGCCCAACAGAAAAAATGCCAACCAAAAAACCAAAAGAAACCAAAAGAAACAACCAAAAGAAACCAAAGGCAAATTAAATAAAAAAAGACACATCCGTGTTTAAGGCAAAACTTTATTTGAAAACAGGAAAACATGTATTTCTAGATGATTCAAGTTAGATGTATTTGTCTGTTTATGAGAGTCCGTGGGTTTCAGAGTGCAAATGGCCCTGTCCTTGTTGCCCACACAGTGAATATTAGGGAAGTCTTGATAAGTCTGATATCAAAAACTTTGGAGGGAAGGGATGTGCCTTTCTTTGGTTGAAGCATTGAGGATGTTCAGGGTTGAGTAGCTGCTGGCGAGGACTTTTCTAGGTCTTTCTTAAGTATAGCTATATATTCAATACTGAAACAGTAACTGTAACTTACCCCCTTCAGAAGTTAGGAAAGGCATTGTTACTCTTGCAATTTAAAGGAAAAAATGAGATACCATTTCCCTGGAAAAGAAGCTACCGTGCCCGGTTTTCTTCCCACATTTGCTGCCACCCAGACGCCGTGGCGGGCCGCGCGGGACTGTGTCTCCCCAAGGCTGGTGCGGGGTTTACGAGGCAGGTACAGGAGAGCCAGAGCCGTGAGCCACTGGAGGGGAGTTCTTTTATGTGTGCCCTCCCCCTTTTGGCTTACCCTATAACTTCTGCTTGTAAAGGTGCTTGCTTTTATTCTATTGTATTTATTCTTTGTTGCCAAAGGCAGAGGATATTTTCTTTTTAAGAGAGCCCTTAGATGCTTCCCCCAGGTAGCGACGCTGTGTGGATAAGATGACTTTGTTATCAACCGGCACCCTACCTGCTCTCCTAACTCTTTGGAGAGTAAGTGTTCTTCTTAAAAATATAGCTCTATCAAGTGCCTCTGTGTCTTTAGACACTCTTGTAACGTGCTGGTATAAAGTAAAAGTCTTTTTGAAGATATAGTTTATGGGGAAGTGCTTTCTGGGGCCTCTTGAGATGATCACAAGTACTGAATCAACATGCGTTTATGGTGGTTTAATGACAGCACAGAACACTTGTTATGAAGGGCCCCTTTGCTCCGTAACCCAGGGCAGGTTACATTCGGAGGGAAGTGAGCTTGTTGCCTCTGCTTGGACCTCCACGCACCAAGCCCCCTTCATCGAGCGAGGCTTCAGCAACGGCAGGTGTGTTTTCCTTCATCCCCCAAAGATGAAAGAGATCTGCCAGAATGGAAATTTGGAGAATTACATATACACCTGCGAAATTAGGCAAATTCTTATAAAGTTGGTGTCCCTGCTGATACGGGGGAGCCACAACAATGCTTTGTTTTGTGGGAGGAATTTTTTTTTTTTTTTTCTGGCTGTGCAGATAACCTGCGTGCAGGACCGTACAGGCTTAGAGAAAATATTCATCATTATTTACCGTGTCAAACCCAGACGGAAGACCAATTTGGCAGCATTCCAGGAGCAGGAGGCCACACCTATTTGTGAGAAATGGAACAGATTTCTGGAGCTGCCCTCACCTTGACTCCTTGGCTCCAGGTGGTGGGGCCAGGACACGCAGTACCGGGAGCCCTTTGTGGAGCTTAGCCACGAGGCTTGGCCACGATGCCGCTTCGTAAAACCCCACAGATCACACTTGGGTTATGCGCCGTCCTGATTTTAAGGGCTTGGAGCAAGGGATGACGAGCAGGGGGATGGATGTGCGTGACCTGGCTGGGACTGCTGGCTGCGCGCTGATCGACTGATTCGCCAGCTCTGTCCTCTTATCGCTTGAAATGGTAGAGCCCCAAAAGAGGAGAAGGAGGAGAACACTGTGCTGGTTGAGGCCACTGGTCTCGAAGACCCTCAAACAGCCAGACCTTAATTAAAAAAAAAAAAAAAACTGAGATGCTGTCCCACTTCCATAAAGACTTTCTTTCTATACCATAGCCAGACAGGTAGGAGGGGTTCATTGGTAAAACAACTCCCTGGTCAGTTTGCATCATCAGGACTCCTAGAAGGGCACAGAGAAGCAACATTTGGGATCAGCCCCAAAAGGCTGCAGTCCATAGCATGCCATCCCGGAGTCTCTGAAACGATGTGATTTGAGCAGTTTCTGGACACTCTAGCGTTATTCGGGACCACACTTCACCAGAACGAAGTAAGTAAACCTAACCTGCCGCTTCTCAGAAGTGACTACACCAAGTGAACCAGGTGAAAAGTAGTCTGATTCTACACCACCTGCTGCCGTACACAGGTGTTCATCCACCTTGGAGGCAGGAAGCCTGTATTAAATGCAAGATGTTATGCTGTTTCTATGAAATTGCAACAGTAGTGATTATATTTACTATTGTCAAGTGACTTCTGTGTAGCATTTCTGTTCCTGCCTGGTTGATCTCAATGTGGACACGCATCAGAATCACCTGCAGGCTTTGTCCAACCCAAATAGATGAGCCTTACCCCCAGAGTTTCAGAAATCAGATCTGAGGTCGAGTCTGATAATTAATTTGGAATTTCTAACAAGTTCTCAGATGAGGGTAATGCTTCTGGTCTAAGAATGACACTTGGGGAGCCACCATTTGCTGACAGACTAATTGTAATCAGCCACTGAAGTCAGGCATCATTTCAAGAGCTGTTACTCTATAATTTTTCCCAGAAGGTTCAATCAACAATTCATTGTACAAATAATCATTTAATACAGCAGGATAAGAATGGTGTTATTCGAATGAAGAATTAAAAAAGGGAAACTGATCTATATGGTGAGATGGAAGTGAGATTCAAACTTCATTAGTTGAGAAGAAAAAAAGTTTGTATATACAATGACCCAAATATGATGCAAATGGTTTTGCTGATTTTTCTCTTCTGATTACATTTTCCCCACAAATCTTTGCAGTGAATTGGTATTTTTTTCCTTCATGTCCTGCATGTAGCTATACCTCCTTGATGTTTTCATATGAGACAAGTATGTTGCATATGAGGCAAAGAAATGGATACTGAATGTTTTTAAGGACCATGCTTGATTCGTCTTTGCTGTAAGAAATTGTGTAAGAAAGTTAGTCATCAGAGTGCTTTGTTCAGGATCCACCGGCTAGTGCTTTTGTGGCTGACTTCACAAACCAACACACACATGATCTTTGATTTGCTTTATGAAGAGAGAGATATATCCATTCTAGAGTCAAGAGATTATAAGCCCTTTTTCTCTATTCTTTTATATCTCTCCTTAAAGAGGATCATTTAAAAAAAAATCACTTATCTTTTGCTTGTACTAATTTCACTTTGTTATGTAACTATAGGACATTGTCAACTACTTTTGCAGAATTCACTTTGTTAGATAAGACTACTGACCATGCCTTGATGGTCCTTTGACCTTTCTAAAGAAAGTATACATTGAGGTAGTCCCAGTAGTTCATTTTTGCTTTTCTTTCCCTTGCCTCAGCAGACATATCAGGAAAATGTTACTGTGGCTAGTGTCAGAGAAATTACTGCCTGTGTTCTTTTCTAGGATTTTTATAGTTTCAGGCTTGATATTTAGGTGTTTAATCCATTTTGAGTTTATTTCTGTATATGGTGTTAGAAAGTGGCCCAGTTTCATTCTTTTCAACGTAGCTGTCCAGTTTTCCCAGCACTATTTTTTGAAGAGACTGTCTTTTCCTCACTGCCTCTTCTTGCCTTCTTTGTCATGGATTGACTGTAAAAGCCTGGGTTTTTTTTGGGGGGGGGGGCTCTCTATTTCGTTCCATTGATCTATGTGTCTGTTTTTGTACCAGTACCATATTGTTTGGGTTACTGTAGCTCCATAGTTAAGGACTACGTAGTATATCATGAAATCTGGAATTGGGATACAGGCTTCCAGCTGTGGAATGGATAAGCCACAAGAATAAAAGGGATAGGATAGGGAATAGAGTCAATGGTATTATAATAGCATTGTGTGGTGACAGATTTGGTACACTTGTGGGGACGGTAGCATAACGTATAGAGAAGTTGAATCACTAGGCACACCTGAAACTTGTGTGACATTGTGTGTCATATAAAAAAAATAAAAGAAAGAAAATATATTATTTTCTTGCATATGTTTATAAGGTTATAACTTTCGATTAGTTTATTTAACAAACAGTTCTCAGCCACATATCACATATAAGAGGTTCTGTTGGATAGATTCAGATCCTTTCCTTTCTTACTCATAGTGCTTTTAAAAATCGAATGTACTATACACACATCCTGGGTAACATGTGATGTTTCTGTTGTGACAGGAGTATTCACTTGGGGGAAAAATTCCTGCTTGTCTGATCCCACATCCCCAACCCAGCCAGCAGGATAAGGGCGATTGGTGCCTCCTTTGACTAACCACGAAGAAATCATGGATTTCACACTGTCAAGTGGAATAAGCATCCTCCAACGATATAATTAGTAATAATTTAATGCTCTGTGTCTCGATATTTCTTAAAAATGGCTCAGTATTCTCTCTCCCTGATTTGGTCTTCAATTTTATTACGAAAAGAATTATAATTTAACAGAGGAAATAAGAAAAATGCACTAATAACTAGAATTTAGGATAGCCAAGAAGTCTTTCTTGCCCTCACTGTGTTAAAATGGAGCTTCTTTTTAAAAAATAAATTTCAGCCCTTGTGTGCATAAAGTGTGTCTCCTTAGTAGAGGATCCAGCCCCTTCTGCTGGGGCCATCCATCTTGTACCTGCTGTTATCCCAGTATTTAACTGGGTGCCTACCGTGTTCTTCACCCTCAGTAAATACTGGTCAAATGAATAAAGAAAGAATGAACAAATGAATACATGAAAGTCTCATAAAGAGGACAAAATAATGTATAAGCGTTTCATCTTTTGTGCTTATTGCCAATTAGGGGCTTTTTATTATTGAAATACATCACAATCATATAAAAATATATTGCTTTAGTAATGAATATACTCTCATATTTCTTTATGATAGAGTTACCATCTTCAATAAACTGAGAATCGCTTTATAGGGCTCTGGAGGGAGACCTGATTACAAAATATTTGAATTTCAGTGCCATCTCTGTCACTAACTTCCTGGGTCAATGCACAAGGCATTTACTAATGAACTGGATTTTTTCAATGCCTGAGTTACTTCCTGAGAGTAGTCATTAGAGATTCTAGTTCAAATTTGTCATATTTCCTCATCTGACTTTATTTTTCCTGTGGTATCAGTGGTTAGGCTACTATGTAAGATTAGTTGCTGCTTCCTAAGTTTGTATATGTTCTAAGCAAAACTGCTATCTTCTTGTTAACTTTATATTTGGTTAATCTGAAGTTTCCCAAAGCAAAGCATTTGAGGGCAGGGGGAACTGAAGAATTTAAATTGTTTTCAGATTTGTTCATAAGAAGTATTAATACTTCCATCTATAAAAATGACCAAAGACCTTGCAGCAGAGAATATTACTCTATTTTTATAAAATCAAAGAGTTCATTTTTTTTTCCCCCAAAGAAACAATTTGAATAAAACTTGACCCCCTTCTCTTCTTTTTATGATGGAATATGGTCAGATTGAACCCTCCATTAAAAATTCTCTAATATCTTTTTTTTCATTAACACTTCAAAACTCAATTTAAATATTCACAGATCTCAGTTTTAATAAACTTAACAAAATTCAGGTAATTTCCTTCAACTTTTTAGATTGAAGGACAGCAGTTGGTGTAGATATAAAAAAGATGTGCAGCTATGAGCAAAACCCAAAATCAATTATACATAAGAAATAACATAACACATGGAAAGAAATTAATCAAAAAGAAGAATTTCTACTATATGATTCTCTGGTTTGCTACCTGCAGGCAACAAACGCAAATGAAAAAAATCAACATTCTTCTGGCAGATAAGAGAAAAATTAATAAAAATGTTTCCTTCCTACTAGATCCCCTGATGCAACTATTGTTGAAAGTGAGTGACTGCAGGAAGAACTTGCTCATTTAAATACTATTTTTTTTTAAACTACAGAAATAAGGCTTTATTCTTGCTGTTAAGCTCAATTACATGAGTTAGTTTGGATTTGCACTGTCCAAAGAGATCCCTCTTCCCTGCCCCTTCTCATTAAATGGCGCTGTGGGGTATGCATGAGACAAATGTAATAGGAACCGAGGGAGAAGCATTTTGAGGTGTGCCTACAGGGTAGTGATGATTCATAAGGAATTCTGAGTGTAACAGCTGAAAACTCTAAGAGAGGAATGACTGAGAGCCACAAAATCTGCCCCATATCAAATTAATAAAACGATGTTAGTACTCTGAAGATAGAAATGTTCCTACTCCCCAACGAAATGGGAAGGGGCACACTTTTGTGGATTTCTGCTTTTTGACTTAGAGTTGTTATTTACTATTTCTGATTGAATGGGCAGGCCATCTATGTATAGAATGTATGGAACCTAAAATCTTTCTTAAAATCATCTTACTAGATGTAAAAATCATTCTTATATTGTGTGTTTTATGAAAATCTTTCTGAATTTAACAAAGAGCTATGAGGCTAGAATACAGGGGCATTAGACAATAAGATATCCGATTTAAACATCAGTCCACCACTCATTTCCATCACATATAGAAAATGTAACATAATTTTAGAACAGAAATTCTATTTTAACTCCTTTTACCTATCAATTAAAATACAGCATGCCTATATAGAATTTTGACACATTTGCATATTGCATATTAAATGTGATCCAGGATTTTTCTATCCCTAGTTTATATTTTTGTATTTACCTTTTGAAAGGTAGCATCACATGATAAATGTGGCTCAATTATTATGTAATAATTAAAGCATGACTATATATTATTGCTTAAGTTTTCCCATTTGAGATCTCTATGTTTTATATATATTAGAAGGTTTTGCATACCTTCTCATTTCTTTGTCTGAGTATATCTTTTGCACACGACTTTAAAAGAGCATGAAATAGGAGTTGGCAACTTAGGAACAACATCATTTTCATTTTCATTAATTTATTAAGATTTTGAGAAATTTATTCCATTATTCCAGTGGTATGCATTCTTTGTTCTGTGCTTGAGTGAAATTATAAAGTTTGTGGTGGAAGTTTTAATATTAATAACACTATCAGATATAAAAATGATCTGAAGTGTCATACATTAAGAAACACCGAAATAAAAAGGTTTGGAAATATTTGTATGTTTTCGGAAGAAACTCACCTAGTAGAATTTCTGAGCACGTTATGATGGATTATTGTAATTATTGGGAATGATAATATTTTAATGTGACTTTCTTCCCACCTGTCAGTTGCAATCAAGGCTGCCCAGTATTCTGAAACAGTCTCATTTTGCTAGGTGGCTAGTCTTGTGCAGCCTCTAGAATGCTTAGAATATTAATGCATGGAGAGGAGATTGAATGCTTTCTATAGTTCCATTATGACAATGTGTTTTTCGTGTTTTAATCAGAGGGCATGCAAAACCAAATTGAAATAATTTTTAATGAATTAATGCCAGTGAGTGCTTAAGAGAAAGGACATCTTTTGGGGTATAGTGCATCAAAACCATAGAATTTGGCATTTCTTTCTCTTCTTTGTACTTGGCAATGTATATGAATTTC
>PISX010035654.1:0-12337 GCA_004024625.1 Mellivora capensis | reverse complement strand
GAGGGCGGGGCGGAGGGAGAGGGAGGGGAGAGAAGGGGAGGGCGGGGCGGAGGGAGGGGGCAAGAGGGCATGAGAGGGCGGGGTGGAGGGAGTGGGAGGGGCCAGACGGGGAGGGCGGGGTGGAGGGAAGAGGGGGCGGGGGTTAGAAACAGGTATCCTATTATAATACCGTTGGAGTAGTAATGGTGGCCAGCTTTTCTTTCTTTTTTTTTTTTAATATTAGTCTTTTTTTTTTTAAGATTTTATTTATTTATTTGACAGACAAGTAGGCAAAGAAGCAGGCAGAGACAGAGAGAGGAGGAAGCAGGCTCCCCGCGGAGCAGAGAGCCCAATGCAGGGCTCGGTCCCAGGACCCCGGGACCATGGCCTGAGCCGAAGGCAGAGGCTTTAACCCACTGAGCCACCCAGGCGCCCCGCCAGCTTCTTTTCTAAGATTTTATTGTTATTTATTTATTTATTTGACAGAGAGTGAGAGACCACAAGCAGGGGGAGCAGAGGGCGGGTGAGAAACAGACTCCCCACTGAGCCCGATGTGGGACTTGATCCCAGGATCCTGGATCATGACCTGAGCGGAAGGCAGGCACTTAACCATCTGAGCCACCCAGGCGCCCCCAGCTTGTTTTCTAAATAGGAGATCTGCTTGGTGTTAGGTAGTGAGTTTTTTAAAAATCATATGTGCTTTTTGATGCTACTGTGAATAGAAACGTTTTCTAAATTTTATTTTTGATTGTTCTTTGAAAGTATAAAAATACAATTGACTTTTGTGTGTTAAACTCTTATCCTGCAACTTTGCTGAACTCATTTATTAGTTCCAGTAGTTTTTTAGTGGATTTCTTAGGATTTATTATGCACAAAATAATGTCATATGGGCCTAGAGATAGTTATTTCTTCCTTCCCAATCTGGATGCCTTTTATTTCATGTTCTTAATTGATCATTCTGGCTAGAATCTCTAGTAAAAGTATTGAATACAAGTAGCCTTCTTCTTCCACTGGCTTAAGATGGGGTGTTAGGTTATTGCTTTGCGACTGCTTACCTTAAAAATCAAACAGTCCTGGGGCACCTGCGTGGCTCTGTCACTTAAGCATCTGACTCTCAGTTTTGGCTCAGATCATGATCCTGGAGTCAGGCATCCAGCCCAGAGCTCCGCATGCAGAGTCTGCCGAAGTTTCTCTCTCTCCCTCTCTCCCTCGGCCCCTCCTCTGGCTCATGCATGTGAGCGCCCTCTCTATCTCTAAAATGAAATGAATAAATAAAATCTTTTAAAAAGAAAGAAAGAAGTTTCGGGCAGATGAAAGACTGAAATATAAAAGGCAAATCTATAACGCTTTCAGATGATGGGAAAATATATTCACAGCTTTCTGTGGGGAAGAATTTCTGGAGGCACAATAACCACTAATAAAGGAAAAGATTGACAAAGTCAACTCTATTAAAATTAGGAACAACATAAAAAACACCATGAAGATACCAGACGAGCCAAAATTCAAACACTGGTGAAGCCAAATGCTGGCAAGTGTGTGAGCGATGGGAGCTCCCATTCATTACTGCCGAGACTGCAAAACGGAGCAGTCACTCTGAGGCCAGGTTGGCAGTTTCCTAGAAAACTGAACCTGTGATCCAGCAGCCATGCTCCTTGGTGTTTATTCAAATGAGTTGGAAATGTGTGTACGCAAAAATGTGCACCTGTGTATCTGTAGTGTGTTACTCATAACTGCCCAGCTCAGAAGCAACCAGACGTCCTTCCGCAGGTGTCTGGGTGAACAGTGTGACCGCATCCCTGCAATGGAATGCTATTCAGTAATTACGTGTGTGAGCTACCAAGCCGCAACAAAGACACAGAGGAAAGGTAAATGCCTATTACTCGATGAAAGAAGCCTATCTGAAAAGGTTACGTGACATTCCAGTAAAGGCAAGTTATGGGGACAGTTAAAAAAAAAAAAAAGACAGTCAGTAATTGTTAGGGGCTGGGGGAGTAGGAGGGGTGTGGGCAGGTTTTTAAGGTTGCGAAACAATTCTGTGTGACACTACAATGGCAGATAGATGTCATTACACGTTTGTCAAATCCAGAATGTACAGCACCAAGAGTGAACCCGAGTGACTGGCAAACAATATTGTCAGTGTAGCTTTACTGATCGAAACAATGTAGCACATGGCCCAGGTGGGACGTTGATAGTGAGTGAGGTTGTGCACGTCTGGGTGTGAAGGGTGTATGGGCTCCATACTTTCTGCTTGGTTTTACTGTGAACCTGAAACTTCTCTAAAAAAAAAAAAATCTACTCAAAAACACACACAAACCATGAAGAAAGAAAAAAGACAAAATCACAGAATGGGAAAGAATGTTTCCAGCACCCAAAACCTACACAGGTCTAGGGTCTTATTTCCAGAAGTCGGTGAGTAAAGGACTAGTAACTCCATGGTACGGCAGACAAATATTTGAGGTTTCTCTTCTCCAGAGAAATCCAAACAGCCAAGAAACACACACAGAGGGGCTCGGCTTCAGGACCGATCACAGAAATGCAAGCCAAGCCACACCCAAACTCCCAAAGTTTGGGGCGCCTCTTCTGACTCTTGCTCTCAGATCAGGCGATGATCTCAGGGTTGTGGGATGGAGCCCCACATCGGGCTCTGTGCTCAGCAGGAGGTCTCCTTGAGGTTCTCTTTCCCTCTCCCTCTCCCCCCACCCCGACTCACCCTTTCTCTCTCAAAATAAAAAAATAAAATCCTGAGAAAACAATTCTGAAGTCTGAAAATTTTTCAAGTATTAGCGAGATTGTGGACCAAGCAAATTCATGTACGGCTAGTTAGACTCTCAACTGACAAAACCTACCTTTGGTAAACAGTTTGGAATCATCAAGAAAGTGAAAAATCAACCTACAAAATGGAAGGAAATGTTGGAAAATCATATATTTCAGAGGGGTCTTTTTAAAAGGATCTTATTTGGGATGCCTGGGTGGCTCAGTTGGTTAAGCGGCTGCCTTCGGCTCAGGTCATGATCCCAGCGTCCTGGGATCGAGTCCCGCATCGGGCTCCTTGCTCGGCAGGGAGCCTACTTCTCCCTCTGCCTCTGCCTGCCACTCTGTCTGCCTGTGCTCGCTCTCTCGCTCTGACAAATAAATAAATTAAAAAAAAAAAGATTTTATTTTTTTATTTTTGTCAGAGAGAGAGCTCAAGCAAGCAGGCAGAGGGAGAGTCAGTCTCCCGGCTGACCAAGGAGCTCGATGTGGGACTCCATCCCAGAACTCTGGGATCGTGACCTGAGCGAAAGGCAGAGGCTTAACCCACTGAGCCACCCAGGCACCCCCCAAGGGTCTTTTTTTGAAAAATATTTATTTATTTATTTGAGAGAGAACTAGGACAAGCAGGGGGGAGGGTAGAGGCAGAGGGAGAAGCAGGCTCCCCACTGAGCAGGGGGCGGATCCCAGGACTCCGACATCATGACCCAAGCTGAAGGCAGACACTTAACCGTGCACCCCAGGGAATGTCACTTTCAATACTTGCTTACCAAAAGATATAAATGTAGTGATCCGAAGGGGCACCCGCACCCCAATGTTTACAGCAGCAACGTCCACAATAGCCAAAGTATGGAAGAACCCAGATGTGCATTGACAGATGAATGGATAAAAACAGGTGTGGTATACACACACACACACAAACACACAATGGAGTACTATGCAGCCATCAAAATGAAATCTTGCCATTTGCAATGATGTGGATGGAACTAGAGGGTATTATGCTGAGTGAAATAAGTCCATCAGAGCAAAAAAAAAAAAAAAAACAACTATCATATGATCTCTCTGATATGCAGAATTTAAGAAATAAGGCAGAGGAGCATAGGGGAAGAGGGGAAAAAATGAAAGATGAAACCAAAGAGGGAGATGAACCATAAGAAACTCTTAACCATAGGAAATAAACTAAGGGCTGCTGGAGGGGAGGGGGGTGGAGGGATGGGGACATTGGGGAGGGCGTGTGATGTAATGAACACTGGGTGTTTTTTCAGACTGATGAGTCACAGATCTGTACCCCTGAAACACATAATATATGTTAATTAATTGAATTTAAATTTTTAAAAAATCCTCAAAAACAAAAATACCCACTTGCTTACCAAAGACCCTGAATGAGGACTTGGGCTTCTCCACTCTTTTTTTCTTTTTTAAGATTTTATTTATTTATTTGACTGACAGAGATCACAAGCAGGCAGAGAGAAAGGCAGAGAGAGAGGGGGAAGCAGGCTCCCTGCGGAGCAGAGAGCCCGATGCGGGCCTCGATCCCAGGACCCTGAGATCATGACCTGAACCGAAGGCAGAGGCTTAACCCACTGAGCCACCCAGGCGCCCCAAGCTACTCCATTCTAAACTTCAGATTTTCCAACTCTGGCTGTTGGGGGAAGACCCTGAAGGCAAAGCATCCCTTGGGGGGAACCACGACTGCTCCCTGACCGTTAGGACCACCGTGAGCCAGCAAGACCCTGACTACCCGGCGACTGACCCCAAGACAATGACCAATTTGACTTTCACTGCACACCGTTACCCCACATTTTGTATATATACACCTGGAAACATTTGCACACTTTGGAGACAGTCTTTGGGACCCTAGTCTCCTGTGTTCGCGGCCTTGGCATCACTGAAACGATCCATCTCCTGCTTCACCACCACTCATTTCTGCGCCTGGTCTGCTTGGGACTCCCCCAGTCAGGTGCCCTTGCAACCCCGCACCCTGGCTACAACCCCAACGGCTTCGGCTCCCTTCTCGCCCTCGCTCCCTCTCTGTCTCCCTTCCTGTCTGAGTCCTCACTGGAGGAGGAGCCTGCTGCCATGTTGTGGGCAGTCCCATGTTCATGGCCAAGGAGCTGATGTCTCTGGCCGGCAGCCGCGAGGACCCAAGGGCCGCCAACAGTGACCTGGTGAGCTTAGATGTGGATCTTCCTAAGTGTGCGTTGTATCAGTGCTAAATTCTGAGATATTTTGTTGTGTAGCAGTAAATACCCAAGTCGAAGACCACGGAGGGAGGAGGTGTGAGTGGTCTGACCCTCACTGGTCCGGGGACCCTGGGGCTCTTATGATCCGTGCAGCTGTCCCTTCCCTCAGAGGCTGGGGCTGGGACTGGGTCTGGGCTCTCTCCCAGCCCTCTTCCCGGAACCCCCTGCCTTTAAAGGCTTGGCCTATTGGGTTTCAGTGTCGGGGTGTCGGGCTATCTGAGGAGGACTGACCGTGCAGCGTGGCATTAGGGATGAGCACAAACTTGGACTTCTGGAACATTCCTGGGAAAGTGCTAGTGGTCTTGGCACAATGTTCTTGGAGAGACCCTGCCCCACAGGGTGGAAGGGGAGGTGGCAGGAAAACCAGATTCTGATCCTCCCCTGCCACCTGCGGCTGTCAGCCTCCCCTGGCCATCCTGGCAAGAACTGGGTTCTCCCAGCAGCCCTTTGTTTGTTTCTTGTTTAGAGAGAGAGTCAGCAGGGGAGGGGCAGAAGTCGAGGGAGAAAGAGAATTCAAGCAGACCAAGCACTGAGCACAGAGCCCAACTTGGGATTTGATCCCATGACCCCAAGACAGAATGGAGCCGAAACCAAGAGCTGGACACTTAACCGACTGAGCCACCCAGGGGCCCCTCCCCCAGCAGTTTTTAAACTTTGGATAAACATGCAAGTTTCTGTCACGTGTAACAGGAAGTGGTGGGCCCCGGGGTTCACCGCTGTCCATGCCCATCACCTGCCAGCCCGCAGCCAGGAGGGGCTCTTGGGGCTGGTTTTGACTCATTCCTAGACGGGTCACTGTTACGGACGTCTGCTTTAGTTCCATGTGGTCAGAAGAACATACTCTGTATCCCTTCAATTCTTTTCAGCTTATCAAGAACTGTTTTGTGGGGCGCCTGGGTGGCTCAGTGGGTTAAAGCCTCTGCCTTTGGCTCAGGTCATCATGATCTCAGGGTCCTGGGATCGAGCCCCGCATGAGGCTCTCTTGCTTAGCAGGGAGCCTGCTTCCTCCTCTCTCTCTGCCTGCCTCTCTGCCTACTTGTGATCTCTCTCTGTCAAATAAATAAATAAAATCTTTTTTAAAAAAGATTTTATTTATTTATTATTTGAGAGAGAGAGAGTGCCTGGGGCTGGAGGGGCAGAGGGAGAGGAGCGAGAGGTTCAAGCAGACTTTGCACTGAGTGTGGAGCCTGACTGGGCGTCAGGGGTGTTTCCATGACCCTGAGATCATGACCTGAGCCAAAACCGAGAGTGGGGAACTCAACCGACTGTGCCACCCAGGTGCTCCTCTGCCTTTTTTTTTTTTTTTTTTTTTGAAGTATACTGAGCACGTGCCACATTGGTTTCAGGTGGACGACGTCCTGATTGGACAATCTGATCCATGATTCTGCGCTCACGGTGACGCGTGCCCTTGTGTCCCTCAGCACGCGTCATGGTATCATCCACCACATTCCCTATGCGGCACTTCTCATCTCCATGACGTCGTTATTTTATAACTGGACGTTCGTATCTCTTTGTTCCCTCGATTCCCCCCATCCCTCTACTAACCTCCCTTCTGGCAGCCACCAGTTCATCCTGGGTATTTAAGAATCTGTCATTTTGTCTCTTTCTTCTTTCTTGGTTCATTTATTTCTTAAATTCCACATTTAAATGAAAACCTATAGCAATTGTCTTTTCCTGCCTTATTTCACTTAGCATTTTAGCCTCTAGGTCTGTCCATGTTGTCTCAAATGGCAAGATCTCATTCATTTTTATGGCTGAGTAATATTGCATTCTCTCTACAAACCCTCTCTTCTTTATCCATTCATCGTTGCTGTTGTTGTTTAATAAGCTGTACATCCAACGTGGGGCTCAAACTCACTAACCCTGAGATCAAACATGGCACTTTCCTCCAGCTGAACCAGCTCCGTGCCCCCACTTTGTTTATTTGTAAAGGATGTTTTTGTGAGATATTGAATTGTGGGTTAACAAGAGTATGTTTTTCCCCAGGACTCTGAAGGTGACATTCTAGGATCTTCTGGCCTCCATTGCTCTGACTTCTGAGAAGTTAAAAATCATTCAAACTCTTGTTCCCTTAAATGTCATTTTTCTCTGGCTGCTTTCAACACTTTCAGCTCTCAAGTTTGCCTTCCAGTAGTTGTGCCTGGGTGTGGTTTTCTTTCTTTCTTTTCCTTTTTTTTTCTTTTTTTTAAGATTTTATTTATTTATTTGACAGAGAGATCACAAGTAGGCAGAGAGGCAGGCAGAGAGAGAGGGGGAAGCAGGGTCCCCACTGAGCAGAGAGCCCTATGCGGGGCTCGATCCCAGGACCCTGAGATCATGACCTGAGCTGAAGGCAGAGGCTTAACCCACTGAGCCCCCAGGAGCCCCAGTGTGTGGTTCTTCTTTATCCACATTTTATCTGGGCAAACAAATGCTTTCTGTCCTGGGTGTTGGGCACTCACAAACCAGAAGATGAAGGGTATAAGCAGTGCCCTCGGGCTCTTCACCACCAGTGAGCCCAGGATGAGATCCAAATGCACTGGAGCATGGTGACCAGAGCAAACTCCTGGTCCCCTTCTAAGAGGTAGGTGGAAAGGGTGACAGGGGCAGAAGACACATGCTAGGGCAGGGGACCCAAGAGTTGTGCTCTGGTTCGAAGGCTCTCACTGGCAACCCTGACCAGTCGGCCTGGGCTCTCAGATGCTGGAGAGGCTATTTGGGGCATGTCCTAGGGGAAGGAGTCCACTCTTCCTGGCTCTTCCCTCAGGGACAAACAGAGGTCTAAGGTCCAAAATTGGAATCCTGGGGTGCCTGACTGGCACAGTCCGTTAAGCATCCAACTCTCAGTTTTGGCTCGGGATGTGATCTCAGGGTTGTGAGATAGAGCGCCTCCCTGGGAGCCTGATTCCCCCTCTCTCTCTGCCTGCCTCTCTGCCTGCTTGTGATCTCTGTCTGTCAAATAAATAAATAAAACCTTAAAAAAAACAACAACAAAGAAACAAGAACCACACAACGAACTTAAAGGGAAAAAATATGCTAACCTTTATTTATATGTAATTCTAAGAATACGTACTTCCTACTTCTTTGGTTGGAAAATGACCTTTTCTTTATGAAAAGATAATAATCATAGTTGGACTTTAAAAAAAACAACAATTTTATTTTGGTAAAATAAAGATTCAAAAGTCTTATGTTGCTTCCAAAACTTTTGGGTAAAACATTGCTATGAAATGCAAATTTGGGGGGATCCTGGCCCAGTGTATGCCAACAAGTTGATGCATAGGGACAATGAGGGAGACAAAGGCTTGCATCCCAACCCCCCCCAGCCGTGAGACCACAGAAGGTGTGACCCAGCCCCTTCCTACAGGAAGCCCACCTAAGGTGTTGGGACAGGAGGCCATGAGTACACAGAGCAGGGAGCTCCTTTTGACCTGGGGTCTTCACAGGGACCCCCGCACAAGAGGCAGGTGGAGGAGCCCATGTGAGTTACGGAAGACACGTAGGTTGGAGGAGAGCAGCCAGGGTGTCTGAAGACCCGAAGCATTCCCACAGTTTGTGGAGGGCTGAGCACCCATCTCTGGCTAGAAGGGAAGCCGTGGGAGTGGAGACTAGATGTCAGCTGGGGGCAAGTTGGGGGGGGGGGCGGAAGGAGTGGAAGGGGGCAGGGGGTCTGGAGCTGCCAGTGAGGCAAGCGGCAGGGGAGGGTGGTGGGAGGGAGGGAGCTGCACATTTTCCTCCTCTACCTGAGGTCTTAGAGAACTTGGGCTGCATTTCTTCCTCCGAGTAGCTGAATAAGATTGGATTATAGGTGTTTTTTTTTTTCTTTTCTAACGTTTGAAATTTTTATGCAAACCAAACACAAGTGGCCAGACATGGTTTGGGTGTGAGGAAAGAATCTCCCCATCCACCGCTCTGCCTTCCTTCTGTGTGAGTGGACAGCGGTCCCCTCGGTCTACACCCATCTACACCCACTGAGCCGGTGAGAGGGCCTGGGGACACTCCAGTTCAGAAATGGGATGGATCCATGTTATCTCGCAACGGCACCTCTCCATTCTGTCGATAATCCTGCAGGAGACCCACAGACCTGCCTAGAAGCTGTGCAGAAATTTACAGTACACATCCTGACTTCTTTGTAGAGTTCCCAGGTTCTTGCAACGACACAGGCTCTGGGCCAGTCCCTGTGTGTCTGTTCCCAGGTTCCTGGGTTTGTTTGATTTTAATGTTGCCACAGAGACCTTCAAAAGGCTGAGGTAGTTTGCATTCCCAGGGGCACAGTGTGGGGCACCTGTTCCCTGCCTCTGGAGAGGGCTGAGTCTGACCGAGGTTTTATTTGTGCTAAAATCACACAAGCACTAGAATTTTCACTAGTGTGACCGAGCTGGAGGGTTCATGCCGGCCCGTGGCGTCTTCCAGCCCCTTCTCTTGTGATTGCTGTAAGTGGCCTGAGTCTGTTTTTCTTTTGGGTTGTCTTGGTTCCAGTGTGTAAATTTCTTTTCTATCTTAGGTATAATAACGCATTATCGTACACACAGCACATGTATTCTCCCATTTGTCTTTTGACTTGATGACTTTAGAGATTTTATTTATTGGACAGAGAGAGAGTGAGAGCGAGCACAAGGGGGGGGGGGGCAGCAGGCTCCCCGCTGAGCCAGCGAGGCTGGATGATCCCAGGACCCAGAGATCATGACCTGAGCTGGAGACAGACGCTTAACGACGGAGCCACCCAGGCGCCCCACGAACCATTTTTTTTTTTAATATAGTCAAAGGAGTACCTTTTCCCTCATGATTCCCCAGTTTCCCGCCCCTCTCGCTTCATAAATTATTCCCCATTCCTTCATTCCAAGGGGTGTGTTCCAAGTCTCTTTCTAGTATTTTTCTCATTTTATTCTCAACAGTCAACCACTCACCCGGCTGGAATTCATTGATCTGCATGGAGTGGAAGGCAGGAGGCTCTGCGGACAGGGCCTTCCTGGTGGGGCCTCTTCCTGCCTTCCCATTGAGGCTTCTTCCCACCGCCAATGCTCTCGCACTGAGCACAGGTCTCCTGACATCAGCCCAGGGCACAAGTCCATCTACGAGTTCACCAGCCCCCAGACACAGCCGTGGCATGGAGTGTGTCTGCCACCTCCTCTCCTACCTGGTGGGGAGCTTGGGGGCACAGGAGGCCGCACTGGAGTGACACAAGGGAAGCCCCAGAGTGAGGCGGGCTAGTGGGGGACCCACCCGAGCCCAGCCCAGGGTAGGAAGAGCTTTCCAGCGCCCAGTGCTGACCACAGCTGCTGCCTGAGCATGATTCGGACTCAGCATAGGGCACTAACATCCAAGCTCAGCAAAACCCCACAACTGACCTCTATCCCTTTAAACTGAGAATGGCCAGCAGCCCGGGGAGTGCCCTGAGGTCAGGGGTGAGGAGGGCCCAGCCTAGGTCCCCACGGAACAGAGGAGCTCTTCAGTGGCTTCGCGTCTTGGCCTTCCTCCTGCCTGGGCCTCTACTCTCCACCCTTCTGCAGCTTTTAGTGGTCTTGGTCTGGCTGGGTCAAGTATCTCCCCCTTCTTTTCTGTAAACTCTCAACAGACAACCCCAATCCCCTGCCCCAAGAGGCACAACATTCAAAAGACACCCACAGGTAAAATCCTTCCAATCCTAAACCAACGGGGTTCCCTCCCTCGGAGTCAATCAGGATCGAGCCCCTGGGCTGCTTACAAGACTCCTTCCCCCTCCCTTTACCCCTCCCTTTCTCTAAAAAAAATTTTTCCTCTGAAAATGATACCTTTCTATACACCTTGTTCTGCCCTTTCCTTTTTTCAGCCAAGGCTCCACCTGGCAGACCGTTCTCAACTGGCCATAGGGCTTCCCAGTTTACCGCTGCACTGTATCGGTGTTTGAATCACAGTATGAATGTCTGTGATTCGAATGCACCATTGCCTAATGACCAACATCTGGACGTATGCTTTACCGTCCTGCAATCTCACTTCTGTGAGCATCTCCACAGGGTGAATGCACAGAGGGGCACAGAGGGGCACAAAATAAAGCCCTTGTCGCTCTGGGAGCTGAGTCCAGAGGCTTCCCGATGCTCTAACACTGCTCAGCAAATACAGGAATGTCTGTGGGCCCACAGTCTAACCCTTCCAGCGTGATCAAACTTTTTGACCTTTGCAGAGCTGTTAGGTATAAGGAAAAAAGACGTCTAGGCACTTTTCAGCCTGGGGAGGTCGGAGACTGTTCCTGTTCGTTTGCATATCCTTTAGGGGAGTCTCCTTGGATTTACTGAAGAGTGGGTATTTTGTTATTGATTTGTAGGGACTCTTATTAAACTTATAAATTATTTTTAAGATTTTACTTATTTGTCAGAGAGAGTGAGAGAGAAAGAGCGCATGCAAGCACAAGCAGGGGGAGTGGCAGGCAGGAGGAGAAGTAGGGTTCTTGCTCAGCAAGGAGCCGCATGTGGGATTTGATCCCAGGACCCTGGGATCATGACCTGAGCGGAAGGCAGATGCTTAACTCACTGAGCCACCCAGGTGTCCTGTTATCAGTCCTAAACTGCTATCAATCTTGGTAATTAAACAAATAAATAAATGAAATATTTAAAAATCCTTCAACAAATAAATAAAATATTTTAAAAGACTGAAAATAAACTATTATTAATCTTATTAGGACTGGCCCTTTGTGGTAGGTGATGCGAGCATGTCCTCCTGGGTCCATGGATTGTTACTCGACCTTGCAGGTGGTGGTCTGGCTCTGGAGGAAGCTTCTATTTCACCCGGTTGAATTTCCGTCTCTCTTCTAGTCGGCTGGGCTTGGGGTCCTATTGAGAAACACCTTCGCTTCCCCCAAGAATCTGAAAAATTTCCCCCAGGTTTTCGTCTTTTTTTAAAAGGCGGAAATCCCTAGCCCGTTTGGAATCTAACCCGATGGGAAGGGTGAGGGGTGAGTCCCACTCACTGATGCAAATTGCCACCTTACAGAGTAAGAAATTCCCACACGGACACGGAGCCTTTTCATTTTTCCATAATAGTGTGTTCTTTGCCCACACTCAGTTTCGTGGTGTGAAGGACCGGGAGGCCGGGCCTGAGGAGCCCAGCTCTAAGGGGCTGGAGGCCCATGATCAAGGCCCACGCTGGCGAGGCGGAAGCGCACCCGGGACCGCTGGTGGCGGGAGTCCGGCTCGGAGGCCCCCATCACGCGTGCCCCGCGCACGACTCGGGGAACCCACACGCTCGCCTTTCGTGCACCCCAGCAACTGTAGGAAGCTCTTGGGGCGATCAGGGCATCGCTTGCCGCCTCAGATCTACAGTGGGTTCCAATTCTCGCCCCGACCCTTTCCCTTCTGAATCTTTGATTCCCGCGCCAGCCCTCTGCCCTGTGCGCGGTGGTTCCCCGCCAGCCC
>PISX010035653.1:0-12729 GCA_004024625.1 Mellivora capensis | reverse complement strand
CCACAGTTTGGCGACTGTGGCCATTGCTGCTATAAACATTGGGGTACAGATGGCCCTTCTTTTCACCACATCTGTATCTTTGGGGTAAATACCCAGTAGTGCAATTGCAGGGTCATAGGGAAGCTCTATTTTTAACTTCTTGAGGAACCTCCACACTGTTCTCCAGAGTGGCTGCACCAACTTGCATTCCCACCAACAGCGTAAGAGGGTTCCCCTTTCTCCACATCCTCTCCAACACACGTTGTTTCCTGTCGTGCTGATTTTGGCCATTCTAACTGGTGTGAGGTGGTATCTCAATGTGGTTTTAATTGGAATCTCCCTGATGGCTAGTGATGATGAACATTTTTTTCTATTTTTTTATTACTGATTCAATTTCATTGATAGTATTAATGTGTTCAAATTTTCTGTTCCTGATTTAATTTGGGGGAGGTTGTGTTTCTAGAAATTATCTTTTTCTCTAGGCTTACTGATTTGTTGGCATATAATTTTTCATAATCTTTTATAATCCTTTGTCATTTTGTCCAAATGGATGATACATTTTGTCCATTTGCATTCAAAGTAATTATGGTTAGATATTTATTTATTGTCATTTTGTTACATCTTGCATGGTTTGTTTTTTTGTTTTTTTTTTTTTTTGTAGTTTTTCTCTGATCCTTTTTTACTCTCTCCTCAGAGTTTGTTGGCTTTCTTCAGGGATATATTTGGATTCCTTTCTCTTTCTCTTTTGCATATATATTACTGGTTTCTGATTTTTTTTTTTTTTTACCACTAGGTTTGTATATAACATGCATATAGCAGTCTACATGATGTGGATGGTCACTTAAGTTTGAACCTGTTATTTACTCCTCCAACCCCTCATGTTTTAGTTATGTGCTTTCATACCTAAATTCTTTTCTTCTGCGAAACACTTGACTGATTTTTATAGATAGACTTCATCTTATTGGTTTCATGCTTTTTATTTTTCTTACTCCTACTTATGGCATTTTCTTTCCATTCAAAGGGTCTACTTTAACATTTCTTTTAGGGCTCATTTAGTGATAATGAATCCCTATAATTTTTGTTTAGGAAATCCTTTATCTCTCCTTCTATTCTAAACTAAACGATAGCCTTGCTGGATAGAATATTCTTAGCTTTTGTTTTGTTTTGTTTTGTTTTGTTTCTTTCAGCACTTTGAATATGTCATGCCACTCCTTTCTGGCTTGCAGGGTTTTGCTGAAAAATCCCTTGATAGCCTTATGGAGCTTACCTTGTATGCAGTTGTTTTCTCTTGTTGCTTTTAAAGTTATTTCTTTATCACTACTTTTTACCATTTTTTAAAAATTTTATTTTTTCAGTGTTCCAAGATTCATTGTTTATGCACCCCACCCAGTGCTCCATACAATATGTGCCCTCCTTAATACCCACCACCAGGCTCACTTATCCTCCCAGCTCCCTCTCCTCTAACGCCCTCGGTTTGTTTCTCAGAGTCAGTAGTTTCTCATGCTTCATCTCCCCCTCTGATTCTCCCCCAGTTCACCTTTTCTTTCCTTCTCCTAATGTCCTCCGTGTTATTCCTTATGCTCCACCGGTAAGTGAAACCATATGACAACTGACTGTCTCTGTTTCACTTATTTCACTCAACATAATCTCCTCCAGTCCAAAGAAATTAAAAATAGAGCTCCTTTTTGCCATTTTAATTACTATGTGTCTTGGTGTGGGCTACCTTGTGTTGATTTTGTTGAGGGTTCTCTACTTCCTAGAACTGGATTTCTGTTTCCTTCCCCAGATTCAGGAAGTTTTCAAATATTATTTCTTCAAATAACTTTATTAGTAGTAGTAGTAGTAGTAGTCTTCATTTATTTTTTAGATTTTTTCTCTCTCCTGTTCAGCTTGCTTCCCATTACTCTGTCCTCCAGGTCACTAATCCATTCTTCTGCTTCCTCTAGTCTATTGTTTATTCCATCCACTATATTTTTAAAATTTCAGTTATTGGATTCTTCATATCTGATTGGTTCTTTTTTATGCATTCTCTTTGTGGAGGGTCTTATTTGAGGGTTTCTATTTTTCAAATCCATTGAGTATATTTATAAGAATTACTTTATATTCTCTATCACGCATATTACTTATCACCATTTCATTTAGCTTTTGACTGTGATTTTGTCCTATTTGGGATATATTCCTTTGTCTCCTAGTTTTGTCTAAGTTTGTATCTGTTTCTCTGTGTTAGGAAAGTCAGCTGTAAGAGTCTCCTGCTCTTGAAAGTAGTGGCCTTCAGAAGAAGAGGTCCTTTAGTGCCCTGAAGTGCATTGTCCCTCGTTCACCAGAACCTGGCACTTTGGGGGTGCCTTCTGTGTGTGTTACATGCACCCTACTGTTGTGGCTGAGTCATGTTTGCCTTTAGTCAAGTCAGGTTCTCTTTGCCTATTGTGGACAGGATTTGATCCCTGTTTCTTAGGGGGTTAGTCAGGGCCAGTTTGGACTTGAGTTGAGTCAGATCAGGTATTTACCTGAGATGCAGTAGCACTGAATTGCAGGATACTTTCCCTGTGTTGTACCCTGAGAAGCCTTTGTTGGTGAGTGGGGCCTACAGTCATAACTGTTGTCTGCTTCCAGTCCACTCCTGGGGTTGCAGATGGACTGGTGCATATGGTTGCTTTCTTTTCTCCTCAGTCCTAGCATTACTTGGGAGTGGTACAGGGCCCCTATTGGAGCTGCTTGCATACTGCCTGGCTTGTGGCCCCACATGGGTGGGTACATGCCAAGGGTGTATTGGAGAGGCAGGTCCACAGGAGAATGTGGGGTTGGGATCCACCTTGGAAGCAAAGTCCACACTGGCTTGCTATGGGAAGGGACATGCAGCTGCCTCATAAAACTCCTGCCCAGGCATGCTTGGAGGGGGAAGATCTGCAGAGGCCTGTGGGAATGAGGTGTGTTGTGAGCAAGCTAGGAAGCTACATGTGGAGAATGGAGGCCCTGACCTGATTCCTGTAAGTGTCCATGTATCTAGGCTTGGGGGCAGAGGAGGGAAATGGCACCTACCAGTTCTTTTGCTCTCAGAGAAGTCTCCCGAATGTCCCTTCCCCCTCCAGCATATATTCTGAAGATTAATAAATAAATCTCCTTCCCCATATACCCCAGGTGTTTTTTAAACTGTCTCTATGCTGTATCTCAGTGAGACTATTTTTGTGCTGTCTCTTTTAAGGGCAAAGACTCTGCCCTCCATGCTCTCCCAGAACTGAGCTTACTGATTATTAAAGATCCAGATGTTAAGCTCCACTGATTTATTAGGTCACTCTTCTTTTCTTTCTTTCTTTCTTCTTTTTTTTTTTTTTTAAAGGTTTTATTTATTTATTTTAGAGAGAGAACAATTGGGAGGAGGGGCAAAGGAGGGGGAAAGAATCTCAAAGAGACTCCATAGTGTGTATAGAGCCTGATACAGGACCTGAGCTGAAAATAAAAGTTGTATGCTTAACTGACAGAGCCATGCAGGCAACCCAAGTCCATCTTATTTTCAAAGCTAAATGTAATGGGAACTTGCCTTGCCCATGCGGGTCCCCATGTCTAAGGTACCTGGGTAGAAATTTGGTCCTCTCTCCTCTCCACAGACAGTCCCATGGGACTGTGTCTCCATCCTTCCTACCTTATTTGATGTGTGCTCTTCTCTACATTTAGCTCTGGAGTCTGTTCTGCCAGTCTTTTGGTTATTTTTTTTTCCAGTTATTTATACTGATTTCAGAGTTAATTGAGTTTTATCCATGGGATGAGGTGAGTTTAGGATTCTCCTACTCCACCATCTTCCCTGGAAGTAATATCTTGTATTCCTTTTTCAATGGATTAGCTGGTTCCCACAGAGATACCTTAATTCTCAAAAGGCATGTCTAAGTATTTCACTATTAAGTTGGACCTTTACTGTTTTTCTTACTTAGATATATTAATTATTATTATTATTAATTATTCATTAAGAAAGTTACTGATATGTTATCCTCTTGATCTTAAAGGGTTTTTCCTACATCTTTTGATGTGGTCATATGATTTCCCCCCACCCCCCTTGGTAAATATGTTAAATCATGATAATCTTTTTTTTTTTTAACAATAACATTTATTGTTAGAAGAGCCCTATTCCTGAGATAAACACTAATGTGCCACAGTGTATTATATCTTATGTATATTTATTCATTACCAGGATGCATTTGCTATTTTCTGGCATAATTTACTTGTTTATATTTTTTCCCCTTAAGTACTTGATAGAACTCATTGGTGCAGTTGACTGAATCAAGAGTTTTATTTATGGAGAATTGTTTTTTCACAAATAACTTGATTCTTTTAATGGATTAGAAAAAAGTCCTCATGGCACCTGGCTGGCTCAGTTGGTAGAGCACACGACTCGATCTGAGAGTTGTAGGCTCAAACCCCATATTAGGTATAGAGATTAGATAAAAATTAAAAAAAAAATTCTTGCCTACTCATTATTGAGTCAAAGTTGGCAGGTTTCATATTCTGGAACCATTGTCCATTTCAGCTAATTTTCAGATTTATTGGCAAGAAGTGTTCAAAATACACAGTATTGTTTTAATGTGTATGATATCTGTCAGTATATATTTTTCTCTTTTATTGATAAGCAAAACTATTACTATATTTTGTCTATTTGCTTTTTTTTATATTACCTAATACATTATTTATTTCCCCCTCTTAACATTATTACTTCCTTCTTTCTATATTTTTGGTGCTTTAAATTTTTTTTCATTAATTTTTAGGATAGTCATATGCTGAAATTCACTCATTTTCACCCTTCCATAATAGAAGGGAAAAGAGACTTTGCAGTCAGACTGACTGATTAAATGTGATGATGTGGAAAGGAGGTAAAAGACATTTCAGGATGGGGGGGTGGAAAGGCACAGCTCAGGAATCTCACAAAAGTCTACTTATCCACATTAATCCATATTAATGAAATTCTGAGATTCAAAGTGTGATTAGTATGACACATTGAATGTTTTTGTGTATGAATTTGTCTGTTTTGCTAAAGTCTGTCAGTTTCACAATGTCTTTTAAAACTCTTAACCTGAAAAAGATTTTGAAAATGCATTTCTACTTTCCAAAAACATAGCATTCTTCCCCTCCTCCCACCCCCCCCCTTTTTTTTTTTTACTCTGCTCTAACAGTTGCATTTAACATCTTTTGCTTTTTTGCTTCTTGGCATAATTATTAATAATGTCACTTTTAATTTTCACAAGTGTCTAGTTCAGATAATAAAATGTATCATAATTGTAGTTAGTGCCTATCATCCTCCAGTTTTTAGGCTAAATTTTATCTTCTCACAAAAGTCTTTTGTAACATCCCAGACTGGATTTGGTCTACTACTACAGAACTCTGTAACACTTTCTGTATTTCTTGATTTTAATATTGTACTTGTTTTAGTGGTTTAGTGTATCTTCCTGCTACATTTAATCATTAGGAGATCAGGAGCTCTGATCTTTACATTGAACATTTTAACTCCCAGAATATAGTATGATGCATTGAAAATAGTAAATCCTCAATATTTATCTTTGAATAACAGGAGAGAAGTACCCAGGTTTAAATTCTGTATTTCAAGGAATTAAGCAAAATACTTGCATGCAGGCTAAGTGAACAAATGAAGAGAAACAAATCTTAAAGTGTTGTCTCAAGCTAGTCACAGGCCTTACAAAAAAGAATACTGAATCCTTTAGAATACATGATGCCAGATGACTTCTTTTCCTTTAAAGATAGATTATCATAGATCTGCTCTTTCTTCCTCCTAAGGACATCTCACCGTCAAGATTTGCATAGAGGTTTATGCATGTATGCACACATATTTAAAGAGAGAGTGGGAGGAAAAGCCTTGCTGCTACATACAGCTGACTTGCTGCTGGCTGCAGTCATATTGACATGGTGAAATTAGGTGTTGCTAGGATAAGCAAACTCCAAAGAAGAGAGAGAGATTGATTTACACCAGATCTCCGGTGATATCCTTCAGTCAATTGTCCATGCCTACATGCACCTGCAGTTATAACAGTATTCCTTCCTTCTCATTTATGCCAATTTTATTTTGATTACTTACTACTTACATCTTAAAGCAACCTAACTAATCCAAACATTGGATATATAACCTTTAGGATTTAGCTAGAATTTCACATTATTAAAAGCAAAAATATAGATACTCTGTTTGAAGAAATGAATCACACATACAAGTGTGATTTCCCCCCACCTGGCCCGGGGGCATTAAAATAAGGGCATACAACGTTAGTAAGATAATGACACTAAAACATATATTTCTGAGCTCTAAGCATTATAAAAGGCCACACATAATTTTAGGCAATGATCTTTGTATCATAAGGTCTACAGTTAACATAAAATCTATACCTTTAATACTTACAATCTTATACAGCAGGTTCACAACTCAAAAACTTCATTCTAGATTTTCATACTTCATAGAATAAAACTTACTAAGAATATATATAGAAAATTGTTATGAGATCTACAAATGTTCACTAATAGGGAAAGATTAAAAAAAAGGGAGGAATACATTTTCAGATACTAAAAGATTGTTGCCACTGAGAGTATGGAAAGATTAGAATATTCACGGAGCTGCTGCAATAAACATTTTGTTTGTTTATTTTTGGCTAATGGAAGTGACAATGGATAAGCATTTAAAATAAAATCATGAGACAAAGGGAAAAAAAATTCTACTAGACTTTAAGGTTTATTGTATTGGGGCCCATTCATCTTAAATATACTCACTTATATGGGGTAAAACTGAAAAATGATAAATTGTGTAGGAATTGGGCTGCTTAGATGTGAAAGTATACAAATAAGTTTAGCTCCTGTAGTCAAGTCCATTTATGAGCATGCACTCACATAAACAAAATCAGCAGAATTTATATTCATTGGTTTCCCTTTGCGCTCATCAGAAAATGGGTTCCTGTGAACAATATTTTCATGGTTAATTATGATTGCTAAAATTTTTCACACAGACAACACAAGTTAGGGCACTAAACATTAATGTTTTAAAATAATTATTGTCAGGTCAATTGTTGCCAAATTGACTGTGTATGAAAACAAGCAACATAAACATTGTAAAGCCTTTCTCAGTCTTGGTGTTCTAGAAAGGAGCAGCTAATTGGAATGTTTCCTCTTGTGGACAGACTGCATGAACAGGATTTAGAAATATGCTATAAAAGAAAATTTTTTTGAAACTCACTGCTTAGCTTTTTACTTCTTTTTCATATCCTGTTTTCTTTTTTTTTTTTTTAAATGGGTATTTAAGTAATTGGATTGCACTTTAGAATTGACTAGAAATTTAAAGATTTTTTTTTTTAATTTGACAGAGATCACAAGTAGGCAGAGAGGCAGGCAGAGAGAGGGGGAAGCAGGCTCCCTGCTGAGCAGAGAGCCCACGCCGGCCTCGATTCCAGGACCCGGACACCTGATCTGAGCCGAAGGCAGAGGCTTAACCCACTGAGCCACCCAGGCACCCCTCATATCCTGTTTTCTAATAAAGCTAAAAGAATAGATAGTTGGTCATCCCTTATAAGGGCTTATAAAATATACTAAATATGACTGCACATTACCATCATACACTGATACTTGGTTTTCCTTCCCTTTCAGGCACATGGGAAACTGCACTTCTCTGACTACTTGCAATTGAGTAAGTAATGTTGTTTTTATCCTATGCCCATTATAAAATGCGAGTGCAAGTGATATTTATCACAGCTTGGTGGTTTAAAAAAAAAGAAAATGCATGGTTCCCTAATCTCTTCTTTCCTCTTATGTAGTGACCAAGAAGGTTATTCTTTCAGATAAAAGATGCTGGTACGTTTATTCCTAGGTTCCTGAGTGATAGTATGTAGCATTCCTCCATCATTTTGGGTAGGACATATGACATGACCAGATACTAATTTGAATTTGTGTTAAGCCATGGAATTGGGTGGGAGGAGGAATTGTTTTGCTGGGCATACCCTATCCTCTTACACAATTTACTGCTAATGCGAAAGAAATACCACCCAAATACCAACTTTAGGTTGTGAATATTGAGAGTGTATATTATATTTATGCTTGTGTAGAAGTTACATATGCTGTTTCACAGCTTCCTATGTTTTATTTTTATGCAACACGTTGATGTACATCATGTACAGAATGTTAACGATGACACTGAATTAAGTCTTGGCTATTTGGGGGCTTTTGCTGAGGGAAATAGATGATGTCTGATGCCATTTCCTTTTTGGACATTGTGAGTTTATAGGACTGTGCAGTGTCTGGGGAAAGCTTCCCAACTGGCATGTAGAAGAAAATTAACTGAGACTACTCAGGAGGAATCTATATTAAAGGTATAGGTTTGAGAGCCATTAGACTATAGGTAGTAGCTATTATAATAACAATATACAAGAGCACTTAGGAGAACATGCAGAATAAAATTTTTGTGAGAGTTAAGAGAGGGGAAGGAAAAATCAAAGCAGAAAGAAGAGTAATCTAAAACAAGCTGTTTGAGAAACGAGAGAGTATTGCAACTAGAATAATACTTATTCTGTAATAATAATAATACCTTCCCCTCTTTTTCTGTGATATGTGAGTATCTTGAACTGGAATAAGTATCTAAATGAAAGACAAAGAGTTCATGTGGCAGGGTGCTACCCCAGCTCAGAACTGAGTTTTCCTTCCAGATTTGTTGTGGGATGAAAGAAGTTTTTCTTGTAAAATTCCATCTATTCCCACAGGACAGCCTGCATTCCACGACTGGTTGATAAAGGTTCAACCCTTTGCTTCATTTGAGACAATTTGAAGGGTCGTCAGCTCCAGAGCTCCTTCAGGATATGGGGTGGCTTTGCAGCCACCGCTTTGAGGTTTTACTTTTGTTTCATCTTGCTCTCTGCATCCCTCGCAGGGGCTGATCTGAGTAGTCCTTAGGAAGTCTCCTCAGTACATATCTCAGACCGAGACAGACAAGAGACAGAATAACGACTGATACAAAGAATTGGCACAGGGGGATACAATTAGAGGAACAGACTGAAGAATTTATTAATCAAAAGGATGTATGCTTATCTTGCAGTGAAAAAGGCATGTGCATGTGGGGGGAAGTAAATGATGAAATGGGAACAAGGAGGCTGTTTATGGCTGTGAGCTGTATTTATTTTTCTATGTAGTTGACTGTTTTGTTGAGATGGAGAAGGAGGTCTTTGAGGTGTGAGCAAAGTTATGACTTTTTAATATAGGAGGTATGGAGAATGCAGAAGAAGGTGACCAGGACAGGTAGAATGATTGCTTAGAACAATGCTGGGGACAAAACTGAAGTTGGAAAGAACACAGGACTGTGAAAGGCAGAGGTGTCAAATGTTACTGAATTATCTCACATGAATTGACAATCTGAGTTTCAGCCTTTCATCTAAATGCTTGGGACTAGCCGTTGGTATTTTATAGAATTGCTGTGGTGGTGAATACAATATTGTGTTAAAGTGAATTTTAATAAATCATAATAATCAAATGCATGCCAACCAACAGTTGTTTTAGTCAATGTAAAGAAATACTGACTACAGTTGGGAAAGGTAATTGAACAATGTGCAGAGAATATGGATGTGAAAAATCTTAAGCATAGAGTAATGTAAAACCTTAAAGTCTGTGCTCTGAAATGTCACTCACTGTTCACTTGCATAAAACCTCTACCAAGTGGTTGGAATTTGAAGGTGATAAGGAGCTTTGTAAGAATGATTTATAACTGGCTACCTTTTGAAAAAGAGTACTCCAGAGGTAGATCAATGCACTCTAATAGGACCACTTATCACTGCACTAAATGGCATGATTATTCTTGTTGTTTGGTTCCATTCTTCCTCAGATCTCGGAATTCACATAGTGTCTGATGGGTCTGTCTTGTCTTGGCCTGAGGCGTAGCTCGGCAAGTCACTGCAGTTTGAATTTGTTCTCTACCTGTTTTGCTCATGTTATTAAAATTGATTCCATTAGCTCTGTGTCCTGTTCGCTCTCTGGAAACCTCCTGAGGAGCAGGGGCACAGTCAGCATCTTGGTTCCCTTCGTTAATGAGCTGGGATGAAGTCGGAGTATAATGCATCTTCAAAAAAATAAAATATATATATATATATGTATATATATATAGACAAACACATTTCAAGAAAGAGTTGTAGTTTATATAAATTGTATTTCCAGATGCTGAGAAAGGAAACGTAATGAATAGTGCACCAAAAATGTGTGGTGGGCTATTCTTTTTTTTTTTTTTAACACTATGCATATCCCTCTATCCACATGCATACACAAACAATCTAACACACTCTCTCCCCCATCCCTTGCATATTGGAAAAATGCAAAATAGATAAAGTTTGATTTCTTTTAAAGATTTTATTTTTGAATAATCTCTACACCAGGTTTGGGGCTTGAACTCACAACCCCAAGATCAAGAATTAGATGCTCTACTGACTGAGACACCCACGTGTCCCTAATAAAGTCTGATTTTGAATGCCAACACCTCAAAGCTAAGCCAATTTTGATAGCAATTATTTTTCCTCTCGATCCTTTTTCCAGGAATCTAGCCCTCATCTCAAACATTTCCCAAACATAACAAAACTAGGTTAAAGGCCTCCCAAATGATATTGCAAGCAAAAGGAATATACAAGTGATCAAGAAATAGTCTTTCCTATAGGAAACTTAGTACTTAATATAAGGCACTGGCCATAGCTCCTGGCAAGTGGGTTTGATACTACAAAGTGAATTAGAAGATTCCACTTGTTCATTTAAGAGAATAATCCTTTGTTTTCTAATTGGGTAACAACTGAGGACAATCAATTTAAATGATGTTACCCTATTTGCCATGTATTATCCTCCTAATTTTTTTTTTAAGATTTTATTTGAGAAAGAGAGCTCAAATGGCAGAAGGGAGGGAGAAGCAGACTTCCCACTGAGCAGGGAGCCTGATGCCAGGCTCAATCCCAGGAGCCTGAGATCATGACTTGAGGCAAAGGCAGCCGCTTAATCAACTGAGCCACCCAGGCGCCCCATCCTACTGTAAATGCCAACTTGTTTAATTCTCACAAAAATCTCATTAGGGTAATATTTTCATTTGCTTCTTTATAGTACTATTGCTAAATTGATAGCCTGAATAACATAAACTCAACATGCAGGCACTCTGATGCTAAAGGCTTCCCTAGGAACCCTAAAGTCAGTGTGACTGACCATCACCTCATATTATAGGTAAGAAAGAGCTGATCTTAACTATAGACTATTTTGCAAGGGGGGGATTCATTCAGAGGCATGCTTGTTTGCAAATCCTTAGAGAATGTTTATTAAATATTTCATTGTCTGTAATAAGATTACATTCTTAAATTTTATGAAAATTTTCCTTTTGTGAAAGTTAGTGGCAGGAGAGGAGTGAGGGGACCTCAGATGCCACTCTTTGAAGAGTTTCAACTGCACTAGTATTTGACACATTAAGAATGTGGAAAATGTTTATTGCATTTCAAAAAATACTGCAAATAAGTGATCCTTGATTTAGAATTACCTAGAAAGCACAACATATTTTTCCTGTTTTCTTCTAATGACTCAAGAGTTTTGCAGATCATTTTTTTTCTTTTAATTTAGTGAAGTGCTTAATGCTGGACCATGATTCCATCTGTGCACTGATTATAGGTGAGAGGTTTATGAAGTGATGGGGAGGGAGGTGGAAGAGATTTAATCAGCTCAAAACATAGTCTCTTTATCCCTCCTCTAAAAATATTCTGCTAGATTTATACTGATTAAATAAAATATGAATCAATTTGCTGTTTATACAGCTTAAGAGATCAGCATTAGAGGACATTTGTACTTTTCCTTTTCCTTTTAGCAAAGAAGGACAAAGGGTTAGTAATCCTTAGAAGATTTATTAAAAGAAAAGTAAGCCTATTAGATGCTAGCTGAAATAAATGGATTAGCAAATGCATGTGTGTGCTTGTGTGTCCGTGTAACCTGAATACCATTACTTACTACTTAGCAAAGCTAAGATAAAATATCTCACCTCCAAGTTTTTAGGGTTTAAGCAATGTTCGGTCAAAGCTGGCATTTGTTCACAAAACCATGAGTAATAAACCTTGAAGTACTTCTTTGGGAGAGAGAGTGACTATAAATGGTATGAATATCAGGATGTTCTTCAATTATCTGCTGATAAAACTCTGAGTTCAGAAATGCCAGGTGAATAGCATTTTGGAAGCTAAGGGAATAAACATTCTTATATAAACTGCCAAGTATGTTGTAGTAATCACTGATGTAATTATATTCTGCAGTAGTTGGGAAGACTATGGGAGGGTCCAGGATGCTGTAAGATTGTAAGAAAGGAAATGGAACTTCCTGTTGGGGTGGAGCATAAAGTGAACAGTGAGGAGATCCACAGGGCTATGAACTGCCATTAAAGTGGGAGAGGATCAGACCCCTGCTCTCAAATAAATGTGTTCCAAATGGCCTTCTCGTCTTGAGATCAAATTCTGATAGGGTCAAAATTAATCTCTCCTTCATTGGCCCTTCTACTAAACTCCTTAAATTTCAATCTAATCCCTGTTTTATTATGTATTTACTTTTGCATATGATTCTCATCTGTCAATGAAAGACAGCACAACAAGAAAGAACATGGGATATGGAATCAATGTGAGCCTGGGTTCCTCTCCTGGCTCACATACTGATGAGTTGTGTTCTGTGCAAGTCAATTAAACATCCTGTGGCTCAGTTTCCTTCTCTGTAAAATTGGTATATTAATAGTACCTACTG
>PISX010035652.1:0-12697 GCA_004024625.1 Mellivora capensis | reverse complement strand
TGAAGCCAGCATTACCCTGATCCCCAAACCAGGCAAAGACCACACCAAAAAGGAGAATTTCAGACCAATATCACTGATGAATATGGATGCTAAGATTCTCAACAAGATCCTAGCAAACAGGATCCAACAGCACATTAAAAAGATCATCCACCATGACCAGGTGGGATTCATCCCTGGGTTACAAGGATGGTTCAACATTTGCAAATCAATCAATGTGATAGAACAAATCAATAAGAGAAGAGAGAAGAACCACATGGTCCTCTCAATGGATGCAGAAAAAGCATTTGACAAAATCCAGCATCTGTTCCTGATTAAAATGCTTCAAAGTATAGGGATAGAGAGAACATTTCTGAACTTCATAAAATCTATCTATGAAAGGCCCACAGCAAACATCATCCTCAATGGGAAGAAGCTCACAGCCTTCCCATTGAGATCAGGAACACAACAAGGATGCCCACTCTCACCACTCTTGTTCAACATAGTATTAGAAGTCCTAGCAACAGCAATCAGACAACAAAGAGAAATAAAAGGCATCCAAACTGGCAATGAAGAAGTCAAACTCTCTCTCTTCACAGATGACATGATACTTTATATGGAAAATCCAAAAGACTCCACCCCCAAACTACTAGAACTCATACAGCAATTCAGTAACATGGCAGGATACAAAGTCGATGTACAGAAATCAGTGGCTTTCTTATACACTAACAATGAAAACACAGAAAGGAAAATTAGAGAATCAATTCCATTTACTATAGCACCAAGAACCATAAGATACCTGGGAATAAACCTAACCAAAGAGGTAAAGGATCTGTACTTGAGGAATTACAGAACACTAATGAAAGAAATAGAAGACACAAAAAGATGGAAGACCATTCCATGCTCTTGGATCGGAAGAATAAACATTGTTAAAATGTCTATACTGCCTAGAGCAATCTATACTTTTAATGCCATTCCGATCAAAATTCCACCAGTATTTTTCAAAGAGCTGGAGCAAATAATCCTAAAATTTGTATGGAATCAGAATAGACCCCGATTTGCTAAGGAAATGTTGAAAAACAAAAATAAAACTGATGGCATCACATTACCTGATTTCAAGCTTTACTACAAAGCTGTGATCACCAAGACAGCATGGTACCGGCATAAAAACAGACACATAGACCAGTGGAACAGAGTAGAGAGCCCAGATATGGACCCTCAACTCTATGGTCAAATAATCTTTGACAAAGCAGGAAAAAATATACAATGGAAAAAGACAGTCTCACCATGAGAGACTTTTAATCTCACAAAACAAACTGAGGGTTGCCGGGGGTAGGAGGGTAGGGAGAGGGTGGTTGGGTTACGGACCCTAGGGAGGGTATGTGCTATGGTGAGTGTGGGGAAGTGTGAAAGCCTGGTGATTCACAGACCTGTACCCCTGGGGCAAATAATACATTATATGTTAATAAAAATAATTAATAAAAAACATATGACACTGTATGTTAACTCTACTGAAACTTAAAATAAAATAAAATTAAATAAAAAAAAGTAGTTGAATAGCACAGTGCTTTACTTCCAGAAAGCTACCAAGCCGTGTTCCAATTAACTATGCTTGTTGAAACTCAGTCTGTACTTCCCTGGGTCATCTGGTTTTTGTTGTTGTTGTTTGTTTGTTTGTTTATAAAATCCATCAAAGTAAAGGCTAGGGAGAAACAGGTGGGAGAAGAGAGTAACTGAGTAGGAACCTGGTAATAACAGGAGTGAGAAAAGGGCATTTACAGGTACAGTTAGCCCAGGCAAGCTCTGGGGACTCAACTTCTTTCCAGATGTTTTGACTCCACATGAGCCACTGGCTCTCTCTGAGCATTTGTTTTCATTTAGACAGTGAGAGAATGTCAGCATCAGGGCATACAAGAGGAACAAAATGAATTTAGCTACACGTGCTTGTGCTTTTGAAAGAAAATAGTTTCTACAGGAATATTTGTCATGAATTTAATTTTTTTTATTTTTATTTTTTGAAGATTTTATTTATTTATTTAAGAGAGACAGAGAGAGCATGAGCAGAGAGAGGGAGAAACAGACTCCCTCCTGAGCACAGAGCCAGACCTGGGGCTCGATGCTAGGACCCTGAGATCATGACCTGAGTCAAAGGCAGATGCTTAAGGGATAGGGGCACCCAGGTGACCCATTGTCATGACTTTCATACTACCATCATTTACTTCATCTATTCCAGGGTTTCTCATCCTTGGCACTATTGACATTTTGCATCATACAGTTACTCATCGTGGGCTGTCTTGTGCACTGGGGCATATGGAGCCCAGCCCCAGCTTTACCCACTAGATGATAATCACATTTTCCCACCTCAGTTGTCAAAAGCCAAGATGACTCCATTGACAAATGTCCTCTGGGGGGGTTCAAACCACAGTTGTGTTCGATCTTTAATCCATATGGTATTCGTGCAATTGTCCTCACTGAAAAGACAGGGAGGGAGAAATCTCACATTTGGAAGCATCTGTTCTCTTCCTGGCGCTGTGTGGATGCTGCCTTACCGGTCCACTTTGAGGCTACCTGCTATGGTACCAGAACGGATGCTAGATACAAATCCTAACAGCTCCCAGGCCCGGCCTTGGGTGATTTACTTAATCACTGCAAGTTTGTGTTTTTTCCCCTGTAAACAGGAGCAGACCTTTCAGGGTGGCTGCAAGGAATAACAGAGGTGATTTATGGCACACGTTATCAGTGATTTTTGTGCAGAATTTGCCTGGGGGTGGGGATGTGCCCTTTCTTTTCCCTCCGACACACCCGTTCCAATCTTGTCATCTACGACTTCCGTGATGCCCCGTGATGCCCTGTCCAATCTTTCCTTCCTTGTCTTCCTTGTGAAGAGACAGTAGATCAGAAGGAAAGGACCATGCCTTCAAGGACAAAGGAAAAAATGAGGAATGCAAAAAATCTGGCACTTCTAAGTAGCTGGGTTTTCCTTCTCCTTGACAGGGCTGCTGACAGACCCTTTAGCAATACAGAGGCTAATTACTTGCCAGGAGTAAAAGAAAATGTGTCATTTGGTTGTTCTGGCTTTTCCCAGTGCAATAAATCACCGCCGTGGGATCCCAGCTTCATTTGATTTAATAAATGTTTTAAAGAAAAAAGAAGTTTCTTTGCTTTTATCAAGAACTACTGGTCATTGGTGTCTGTTTCATTTGGGCTCTTAATTAGATGTGACCTCTCCAAATGGCGCCACTTTTGGCCCTTCAGATCTCAGCTATCTGCATTCATATGTCTGTGCCACCCTACCTCTTGTCTGTTGGGCCCAGAGTCATTTGCCCTCATCTTCCTGGCACCCCAAGTCCTCCACTCACTTCATCAGCTTCTGATATCCCCAAGGATGTTCTCCTCGCTTTGACAATTCATTTGGCCTTTTGGCCCTGTTTGGTATGTAACCTTCACATTGTCCCCTGAAATAATCTTGCAAGAGTCTGTTGGGCCTCACCCAACTGTGGGTGGCAGGTGCTTCTGCCCCCATATCTCACTGTCCCTTCCTCGTGTCAGGTCTACACTGCCTGTGTCTCCCATTGGACATTCCCACCAAGGAAGGGGCATCAGAGTTTGAGTGTAGCAGCAAAACGATGGGGGTAAAATTAAAAAAAAAATCAGAGGTAGATCTTTGCTTCTCTTGAAAGTCCAAGAGCCCTTGGTTAAGAGCATCTGTGCGATGGACCTAATTTCTCCTCTCTCCCTGGCTGATACTTATTTGTCTTGTTTCTGGAAGGCCTGGCTCCTTTTTTTGTCTTACTTTTAATCACTGATTCACAGTGATTGGAAGTCTCACAGCTGACATGAGACCCCTGACAACCCCAGATCAAAGGGAGGTGACAACTCATCACAGCGATGTTTCAGGAACTAGGGATGAGGTTGGAAGGACAAGGTTGAGGGATTGGTTTGACAGGCCCATGAGATGTAACCAAACAGGCCCATGAGAGAGAAGGTGGTGTGCCAAGGGGTGAATGGGCAGACTCAGGAGCATAATCACCTTCCCGAGAATAGTAGAATGCCAAAACCCGGAAATGCCTTTGAGACTGGCCTCCTATTCTTCTTCCTTCAAGACTAGTGAGGTCCAGAGAAATTGAATGACTTGCCCAAGGGCCTCCAGTGATTGATTTAAGTCAGGGAGGCTGGAAGCCAACGGTCGACTCTTTTTTTTCGAGTTCTTGTAGATCTGGAGCTGAGGTGTTATTCCCTGTAAGGCAATGTTTTCTTTGTTTTGAAACAGATGTGCGAGTCTCTGTCCACCTGGGTCTCCTCTCCACCTGTGTAATGGGGTTTCTATATAACCGTGTTGACTTTTTTTTTATTTTAAAGATTTTATTTATTTATTTGACAGAGAGAGAGCAAGAGAACACAAGCATGGGGAGTGGCAGAGGGAGAGGGAGAAGCAGGTTTCCTGTGCAGGCAGCCTGACACAGGGGTCTGTCCCAGGACCTTGAGATCATGACCTGAGTCGAAGAAGTCAGACACTTAACCTACTCAGCCACCCGGGGGCCCCAGTGGTGTTGCCTTTTGATTCTAGCCCTCTGTCTGGTTGAAAATGGGTAGGCAGATGAATTCCTCCTTCATCCTGGGAGACAGCGCTTTCTGGCCTATGGGCGAGCTAACCTCAAGTGTGAACTTGCACAGGACTATCTTCCTGTGACTCCCTCCTACCTTACCCTGACACGCAGTGCCTTGCAGTCCTCCCCTATCCCCTTATCTTCTCACTCCTGGTCTTCTATGGATGGTGCCTTCATACTCAGAAGTCTCCTGCCTGCCCCAGCTAATGAGCCAGTTTTGAAATTATTTCAAAAATTAATTCATTCGAGGGATGTTGATGACTGGTAATTGTTTTATTTTTTTTCTCTCTCAAAATTTTTGCCTTTTAGCAGGGGAATTTCTGGGACTACAAAGCTTTGACAGAGTAGCTCTCAACTCTGGTTGCATGCTAGAATTAGCTGGAGAGTTTTAACAAACTCCTGAAGCCTGGGGTCCTCATCCTCACATATTCTAATTAAATTGGTCCTGAAGGGGCCCTGGGAAATAATAATTTTTTAAAGACTCTCTAGGTGGTTCTAAAGTACAGCCACTGTTGAAAACCTTTGCCTAAGTATGAAGGATGACATCCTCCAAAGGTTTCTAGCTTTCTCTGGCCGCCAAGGGAATCTGCTGTGGTAAATGTCCCAGTTCCTTCCGAAGGCAGATGCCCTTTCCACAGCATCTCTGTGTGGGGTCCCAGGAAGTCTCCGAGGAAGTGGGGTGACCAGCATTTGACCAAGGTGCCAAGAAAACTGCCGAGAATGGAACCTTTTCAGTCAATGCATCCCAGTTTCATCTAAGTTGGGATGTTTAGTTTTATCTAAATCTCTCCAGCCAGAGATGGAATCAGAGGTTGGAAGCCAACAGTTCATGGAACAGTTCTGGCCCACATGTGGAATTTGTTTCTCTTACATAATGTTTTACGATTTTAAAAACTGAACTAAAAACCAAGAGACTATGTAAAATCCAGACTTCTGCCTTTCTTCCCCTGCCCTCGGTTTTGAGAAATAGTCAGCATACATCACTATTTAAGTGTATGGAATGATAGTTTAATTTACATATATTGTGAAAGGACTACCACAATGGGCTTAGTTAACCTATCATCTCATATAGATGCAATACAAAGAAAA
Source organism: Mellivora capensis (assembly GCA_004024625.1). Lineage (NCBI taxonomy): Eukaryota > Metazoa > Chordata > Mammalia > Carnivora > Mustelidae > Mellivora > Mellivora capensis. Next base: position 7,025 of record PISX010035652.1, on the reverse strand, counting down.
GAAAAACAATTTCTCCTTGTGATGAGAACTCTTAGGACCTACTTTCTTAACAACCTCCCTGTACATCCTGTACAGCTGTGTTGGTTATGGTCACCATGTTGAACATACATCTCTAGGACTTATTTATTTTATTACTAGAAGTTTGTACCTTTTGACCACTTTGTTCCAATACCCCTTCCTCCCACCCACGTCTCTGATGACAAATCTGATCTCTTTCCCTATGAGTTTGGTGGGATTTATTTCCTGTCATTTGACTCTTTTTCTTAGATTGCATGTAGAGGTGAGATTACATAGTACTTGTTCTTCTCTGTCTGCCTTATTTCACGTAACGTAATGCGTTCCAGGTCCATACGTGTTGCTACAAGTGTAGGTTTTCCTTTTTTAAAAATGGGTGAATAATATTGCATTACACACATACACACACACAATGGAATATCTATTTCACAACTTCTTTATCCATTCATCCATCAATGGACACTTAGGTTCCATGTCATGGTTACTGTGAATAATGTTGCTATAAACATAGAGGTGCAGAGATCTTTTTGATTTCTTTTTGTTTTCATTTCCTTTGGATATATTCCAAGAAGTGAAGAGCAGTGGAGTTGCTAGATAGTACAGTAGTTCTATTTTTAATATTCTGAGAAATCTCCATATAGTTTTCCATAGAGGCTGCACCAGTTTACAATCTCACCGCCAATGCGCAAGTGTTCCCTTTCCACCATACCCATGCCAGCATTTATTATCTCTTGTCTTTTTTTTTATTTTAAAGATTTTATTTATTTGACAGACAGAGATCACAAGTAGGCAGAGAGGCAGGCAAAGAGAGGAGGAAACAAGCTTCCTGCTGAGCAGAGAGCCCGATGTGGGGCTCGATCCCAGGATCCTGGGATCATGACCTGAGCTGAAGGCAGAGGCTTTAACCCACTAAGCCACCCAGGTGCCCCATCTCTTGTCTTTTTGATGATGGCCTTTCTAATAATTGTGAGGTGCATTCCCTAGCGACTAGTGATGTTGAGGATCTTTCCATATACCTGTTGGCCTTTTGTGTATCTTCTTTAGAAAAATGTCCAGTCAGGTCCTTTACCTATTTTTAAACTAGATGATAATGATGATGATGAAGATGATGATGATGATGGCTTTTTTTTTTACTGTTGAGTTGTATGAGTTCCTTAGATATTTTGAATATTTATTCCTTATCATATATATGGTTTGCAAATTATTTTCCTTTCTGTAGGTTGTCTTTCCACTTTGTGCAGAAGCCTTTTTTAAATTATTTTTTAAAATATTTTATTTATTTTTTAAATTTCTTTTCAGTGTTCCAGAATTCATTGTTTATGCACCACATCCTATGGAGGGCATGTATTGCATGGAGCACTGGGTATGTGCAGAAGCCTTTTAGTTTGATGTAGTCCCACTTGTTTATTTTTGTTTTTGTTGCTTCTGCTTTTGGCATTATATCCCTTGTCAAACATGAGTTGACCATATATTCGAGGGTTTATTTTTGGGATTTCAATTCCATTCCATTGGTCTATGTGTCTGTTTTCATGCCAGTACCATGTGGTTTTAATTACTATAGCTTTATAATTTAGCTTGAAATCAGGAAGTGTGATGCTGCCTGCTTTGTTCTTCTTCATCAGGATTGCTTTGACTATTTGGGGTCTTAAAAAATCTTAAGATTTTTTTTCTATTTCTGTATAAAATACCATTAGAATTTTAATATAGATTGCATTGAATCTATAGACAGCTTTGGGTAGTATGGACATTTTAATAATATTCTGATCCATGACATGGAATATTTCCCATTTTTTGGTGCCTCCTTCAGTTTCTTTCCTCATTGTCTCATGTTTCTTGGGATATAGATGTTTCATTTTCTTGGTTAAATTTATTCCTTAGTATTTTATTATTTTTAATGCTATTGTGAACAGGATTTTTTAAATTTCTTTTTAAGATAGTTTATTTTAGTGTATAGAAATGCAACTGATTTTTGCATGTTGATTTTTTACCCTGAAACTTTTCAGGAGTCACTTATTAGATATAACAGGTTGTTTTTTGTTTCTGTTTTTGTGTGTATGGCTTCTTTAGGATTTTCTATGTATATGATCATGTCATTAGCAAACAGAAACTGTTTTACTTCTTTTCCAATTTGGATGCCTTTTATTTCTTTTTCTTTTTTTCTTCTTTCTTTCTTTCTTTCTTTCTTCCTTCCTTCCTTCCTTCCTTCCTTCCTTCCTTCCTTCTTTCTTTCTTTTCTGTAAACTCCTTTAATGCTATCTTCACTGATATCACCTTATATGTTTTTCCCCCCCACATGCCCCGATATTCAAAAAAGCTCTCACATTAGATTAGGTTTTCCTGACTGAAAGTTGCTGTTGATCCTGTACCCCAAGTTTTCTAGAACTCTGGGATATTTTCCTTGGCCCGAAGTGTTTTTTTTTTTTAAATTTTATTTTAGTTTTTCAGTGTTCCAAGAGTCATTGTTTATGCATCACACCCAGTGCTCCATGCAATACGTGCTTCCTTAATACCCACCACTGGGCTCACACAACCTCCCACCCTCTCCCTTCCAAGATCCTCAGTTTGTTTCTCAGAGTCCACAGTATCTCATGGTTCGTCTCCCTCTCCGATTTCTCCCAATTCACTTTTCCTTTCTTTCTCCTAATATCCTCCATGTTATTCCTTATGTTCCACAAGTAAGTGAAACCATATGATAATTGACTTTCTCTGCTTGACTTATTTCACTCAGCATAATCTCCAGTCCTGTCCATGTTGATACAAAAGTTGGGTATTCATCCTTTCTGGTAGAGGAGTAATATTCCATTGTATATATGGACCACATCTTCTTTATCCATTCATTTGTTGAAGGGCATCTTGGTTCTTTCCACAGTTTGGCAATTGTGGCCATTGTTGCTATAACATTGGGGTAGCTATGGCCTTTCTTTTCACTATATCTGTATCTTTGGGGTAAATACCCCATAGTGCAATTGCAGGGTCATAGGGTAGCTCTATTGTTAATTTCTTAAGGAATCTCCACGCTCTTTTCCAAAGTGGCTGCACCAACTTGCATTGCCACCAACAGTGTAAGAGGGTTCCCCTTTCTCCACATCCTCTCCAACACTTATTGTTTACTGTCTTATTGATTTTGGCCATTCTAACTGGTATAAGGTGGTATCTCAATGTGGTTTTGATTTGAATTTCCCTGATGGCTAATGATGATGAACATTTTTAATGTGTCTGTTAGCATTTGTATGTCTTCTTTGGAAAAGTGTCTGTTCATGTCTTCTGCCCATTTTTTGATGTGAGTATCTGTTTTTTGGGGCATTTAGTTTGAGGAGTTCTTTATAGATCTTGGATATCAGTCCTTTGTCTGTAGTGTCATTTGCAAATATCTTCTCCCATTCCGTGGGTTGCCACTTTGTTTTGTTGACTGTTTCCTTTGCTGTGCAGAAGTCCCCAAAGTTCATTTATTTCTTTTTCTTAACTAAGTGCTCTGGCTGAGACATCCAGTACTCTGTCAGATACGAGTAGTCAAAGTGGGCACTCTTGTCTTATTCCTGATCTTAGGGGAAAAAGCTTTCCACCTCTCACTCTTGAGTATAATGTTAGCTGTGGTGTTAGTTGTATTGTCTCCTCTTTAACTTATATAATTTTATTTAATCAAATTATCTCTCTTTTTTGGTAAGTCTAGCTTGTGGTTTGTCAGTTTTGTTTATCTCTTCAAAAGATGAACTGTTAGTTTCTTTGATCTTTTCTGTTGTTTTTCTGATCTCCATTTCATTTATTTCTGCTATGATCTTTGTTATCTCCCCTCTTCTGCTAACTTTGGGCTTAGTTGATTCTTGTTTTTCTAATTCATTGAGGTGTAAAGTCAGATTGTTTATTTCAGATATTTCTTTTTTTCTTAATGTAGGCATTTATCCCTAAAAACTTACTTCATAGCACCACTTTGCTGTATCCCATAAATTTTCTTATGTATTGTTTCCATTACATTTGCTTCAGTATATTTTTAATTTCTCTTTTGCTCCATTGATTGTTCAAGAGTGTGTTGTTAATTTTCACATATTTATGAATTTTCCAGTTTTCATCCTGTTATTGATTGATTTCTAGTTTTATGCCTTTTTAGCCAGAAAAGATACTTCGAGTAATTTCAATATTTTAAAATTTGCTGAGACTTGTTTTGTCACCTAACATGTGATCTATCCTGGAAAAGGTTCCATGCATGCTTGAGAAGAATGTGCATTCTGTTGCTGTTGATGGAATGTTCTGCATATGTCACTTAGGTCCATTTGGTCTAAAGTATAGTTCAAGTTCAGTATTTCCTTATTGATTTTCTGTCTGGATGATCTATCCATTGTTGAAAGTGGGGCATTAAGTTTCCCTACTTGTGTTGTATTGATGTCTATTTCTCACTTCAGATCTTATTGTATTTGCTTTTTATATTTAGCTCCTCTGATGTTGGGTGCATATATATTGAACATTGTTATAACCTCTTGATGAATTGACCCTTTTATCATTATATAATGACCTTCTTTTTCTCTTGTTACAGTTTTGCACTTAAAGTATTTTTTTGTCTGATAGAACTATAGCTACCCCTGTTCTTTTTTGGTTTTCACTTGTGCAGAATATATTTTCCCATCCTTTCCCTTTGAGCCTGTGTGTGTCCTTGAAGCTGAACCGAATCTTGCAGGCAGCATATATCACATTTAAAGAAATCTATTTAGCCACTTTATGTCTTTTGATTGGAACACTTAATCTACTTAATTTCAAGTAATAATTTCTACATGAAGACTTGCTGTCTTGTTAATTGTTGTCTGGCTATTTTGTATTTCTTTTGTTTCCTTCTTCCTCTTTTGCTGTCTCCCTTTGTGAATTGGGGAGTCTCAGAGTGGTATACTTTGATTTATCTTTCATGTATAAACTTCTTCATCTTTCATGTATATACTATAAGTTTTTGTTTTGTGGTTATGCTGAGGCTTACTTGAAACACTTTATAGGCATTACAGTCCATTTTAAGCTAATAACTTTGATCCCATACAAAAAATACACCCTTTATTTCCCTTCACCAACATTTTATATTTTTGTAGTCACACTTTGCATTTTTTCATATTGTGTAACCATTAACAAATTGTTGTAGTTATAGCTCTTCATAATACTTTTGTCTTTTATCTTTATACTAGAATTAAATGGTTAATGTAACTTCATATGATGCTATTAGTGTCTTCTGAATGTGATGATACACATATAGACTTTGTTTAATTACTCTTAGCTTTATTGTGCTTCACAGATACTGTATTGTTTTTGCAATTGGAAGATTTGTGGTAACCTTGCTTCAGGCAAATTTATCAGTGCCATTTTTCCATAGCATTTGCTCACTTCGTGTCTTTGTGTCACATTTTGGTAATTCTCACAAAAGTTTCAAATTTTTCATTATTCTTATATCTCTTATGGTGATTGTGATCAGTGAGTACAACTTGCTGAAAGCTGAGATGATGGTTAGCATTTTTAGCAGTATTTTTAGATTAAGATATATATATATATCTTATATATATTTTAGATGAAGATATATGTATATATATCTTTATATATATATATACATATATGTATATATATATATAGTGTTTTTAGACACGATGCTATTGCACACTTAATGGACTACAGTATAGTGGGGGCATAACTTTTATATGCACTGGGAAACCACATCATTCATTTGACTTGTTTTATTGCAGTATTTTGGAACTAAGCCTGCACTAACTCTAAGGTTTGCCTATGCTAGCCTTTACCAAAGTGTTGTTTACTCCTATGTGTTTAGGTTACTAGTTAGTGTCCATTCATTTCAGCTTAAAGAACACCCTTCAGCATTTCTCATGAGGCAGGTCTAGTGTTCATAAACTCCATGTATGGTTTGGGGAATTCTCTATCTGGTCTTCATTTCTGAAGGACAACTTTGCTGGGTAAAACATTTTTGGTTGGCAGTTTCTTTCTTTCAGTACTTTTTTTTTTTTTTTAAGAGTTTTCATTTTTAAGTCATCTCTACACCCAATGTGGGGTTCAAACTCACAGCTGTGAGATCAAGAGTCACATGCTCCACCAACTGAGTCAGCCAGGTGCTCCATGTTTTAGCACTTTGAATGCATCCTGCCACTCCCTACTGGCTGGCAAGGTCTGTGCTGAGAAATCTGATAATAGTCTTATGGGGTTCCCTTGTATGACACAAAACTTTTTCTCATGTTGCTTTTAAAATTTTCTGCTTGACTTTGATTTTAAACAATGTTATTCTAATGTGTCTTTCAGAATATTGTTTTGGATTGAGATTCTGGGGATGACTTATTAGCTTTGATGAGCTTAGATGTCCCAGTCTCTCCCCACATTTGGGAAGTTCTCAGCCATTATTGCTTTAAATATGTTTTCTATCTCTTCTTCCTTCTCTTCTTTTTCAGAGACTCCAGGGATGTGTATATTGATTCTTTTAGTCATGGTCCCTAAGACCTGCAGGTTTTCTTCATTGCTTTTCATTCTTTTATCTTTTTGCTCCTCTGACTGGATAATTTGAAAAGATGTGTCTTTGAGCTCATGGATTCTTTCTTTTGCTTAGTCCACTTTGCACTGAAGCTCTCTATTTAATCCTTCCATTCAATTAGTGTATTCTTCAGGTGCAAATTTCTGTTTGATTCTTTATAATGTTTCCTATCTCTTCATTGAACTTATTTTGTTCTTGTAATGTTTTCCTGCTTTTGTTACATTGTTTATCTGTGTTTTCTAGCAGCTCTCCAAGTCTCCTTTTTTTTAAAAAAAATTTCTTTTCAGTGTAACAGAATTCATAGCTGTTGTACCACACCCAGTGCTCCATGCAATGCGTGCCCTCCATAATACCCACCACATGGCTCCCCCAACCTCCCACTCCCCGCCCCTTCAAAACCCTCAGGTTGTTTTTCAGAGTCCATAGTCTCTCATGGTTCATCTCCCCCTCCAATTTCCCTCTTCTCCCTTCTCCTCTCCATCTCCCCATGTCCTCCGTGTTAATTGTTATG
>PISX010035651.1:0-12695 GCA_004024625.1 Mellivora capensis | reverse complement strand
TGATATGCAGAGAAATAAGCAGGACCCTGTGCTTTATGTATAATTTGCTGTGTTTATGAAGACCAATGTTTTCTGGTAGTAGACTGGTAGATAAATTCCATAGCCTTTGAGGTCAGTCACCTGGGTTCAAATTATGGATCCATCACTTAAAAAAATATTTATTTATTTGACAGAGAGAGACACAGTGAGAGAGGGAACACAAGCAGGGGGAGTGGGAGAGAGAGAAGCAGGTAGGCAGAGATCACAAGCAGGCAGAGAGAGAGGGAAGCAGGCTCCCTGTTGAGCAGAGAACCCGATGCGGGGCTCGATCCCAGGACCCTGAGATCATGACCTGAGCCGAAGGCAGAGGCTTTAACCCACTGAGCCACCCAGGCGCCCCCCCCCCTTTTTTTAAACTAATCTCTACACCCAACATGGGGCTTGAACTCACAACTCTGAGATCAATAGTCACATGCTCTACTAACTGAACCAGCCAGGTGCCCCAAGAGCCATCACATTTTAGCTGAATTACTCTGAGAAAGTCACTTAAGAGTGTCAATATCTTCATTTATAAAATGGAGAGGATCCCATTGATTTGACATGATAGGTGTCCCTTTAGTGGTCATTAACTATCACTCGTGGTCATCTTTTCCAGTCTTGAACACAACTGTCCATGGCAGGGTATGGTATGCTCACTCTATGCCCTCCATATCTGTGGAGGTTGCTAGAAGAAAATTGTGTCATCTTGGGTTATTTTGAAAACTGTTTCATGTCTGTCCAGCAGGGGGTCATAGGGATGAAAAGAAAGAATACGTTCTGAACCCTGTGAGGCTTTAGACTAGGGTTTCAGTGGTCCCACCACAGAACGGGGGGCTGCTTTCCGTGGCTGCCAGTCACCAGCAGTTCTCCACCGCGAGTGTGGGCGCCTGCATGCATTCTGGTACTCACCACTGGCCCGGCCGCGACCGCTGCTGCTGCTGATCCAGGGGCGTCCGGTAGAGCATGAGTGGGGGACATCTGCAAAACACAGCCTCCCTCCAAGTCAAGTGTACGGGTCAGCATCCTTGAGAAGTGGAGAGACACTATTTGCCACAGAAGAGTGACTTGGTATGGAGAAGTTTTGAAAATTTTGCTTTTTCCAGGTCACTCACCTGTGCTGGGTCCCCCAAGAACCATATGTACTACAGACTTCTGAAGATAAAACCATCAGGTGGGCTTACTGAGCGGCCATGAAGGTGTTTCTGGTGAAGGTTTGTGGTTCCCAAGCTTATATAACTCCCTTTCCCCTCTGCTTTTCCACACTGCTGTGCCTTCCCGGAGCCTTCTGACCCTTTGCCCTTTGCTGGGGCTGGGGTCTCTGACGTGGCGCCCTGGACCGTCTGGGTAGAGACTGAATGGCAGGAAGTCGGGCCAGGAAAGAGCCCCTGTCCTGGATGGTTCCAAAGCAGCTGACTCTGACCCCACCCTTGTCCCCCCACCCCCACCGTGTGACACACTCAGACTGAGCTCAGGCCGGTCACTGGCTCGCCCCTGCTTTGAGCTGCCTGGCTCCATGTTCCTCCCCTGCCCGTGGCCGGATGTTCTCAAGCACCCAGCCCTCCGGGGAAGCCTTGTCTGGGCCAGTGGGGTCGGATCCTCGTCAGGAGAGTCAAATGAAGTGAGTTGTTGAGTGGAAAGCACAACGAGAAACTGGATCACAGAGGAGATTCATTCTACTTAGAAAACAGGAAGAATGAGGTAAAGAGGTGAAAATGAGACGAGAAGCTGAATAAAACACTCCCTCTGGACCCCGTGGCCCAGTAGGCCAAGGCCTGCAAGTCTTTTGTATCTGATTCTGGAATGGTGATGGCTCCTCTGGATCCCAATAACCATCTTTTAAAGAAATTAAGTCACAGGCACAGAAATATCCTCTTGTCCCTTGAAAGCAGTATCCTAAAGGGCCAAATTAACAAATTAACTTGTACAGTTAAGACGCTTGGTCTAAATTCCTATTAAGTGGGTCTCAAAATAGAAAGAACTCAGATGCCATCCAGTTTGTTATTTCCTGGCAGCTTTGGTGTCTCCGAGGTCGATCTGGTTCATGCTCCTGTTGTTAGGTGAACCGTGACATTCCATCTGACTGGCCGGAGCATCGGAGGGCCGCGGCTTATGTTAGTGGGTCTGTCAGATACATTTACCACAGGCTCATTGCCTCGTTTCTTGCAGGTTATGGGACAGCCGGGGGCTGCAGGTAGCTCATGTATTTCCCGCAAAGCAGCATATTCAGACCTACTGCGAGGTCAGTGAGGACGGACACAACTGTGTCTCTTGCAGCAACGGCTTTGGAGGGGAAGGCTGCGAAGCCACGGTGAGCGATTGTTGGTGTCTGGGGGTCTGGTTGCTGATGAGCAAAGTGCTTGCTCTGACCTCCCGTCTATCCTGGGCTCCACCAGGCCAGCTCTGCTAATGGCTCAGGCCTATTTCGAGTGCATACTGTAAGTGAGCCTTTGCACTCCAGATGCATCTCTCAAGAAACCTCCATTAGCTTTGGGCTCTCTGAATTGATAGCAGACAGAGGGGTGGGATGAGAGTCAAGATAGGAAGGTGCTAAACACAGAACCAGCTGCTAATGTCCCTGCTTCCGGCAGAGCTTAGGGAGGGGAGGGACTATTTGAAGAGCCAAGTATCTTCCCGTTGTACTTGTGGTCACGGTACAGGAGGCTCAAGCTCTTCAGGGAGGCTTAGGCTCCAGTGTTGGTCGATGGCCCATCCCAACCCTTACCCATATACCTTTCCTTGCACGTAATTTTGGATTACATTGCATTGTATCTCCAAAGTACCTTGGATTCCTCACTGTAGAATATAGGCTAAGAGGGGTATCTGGTCCAAATATAACAATTATAGCTCCCATTGTACCAAACAGTCCATGCTAGGCACTGGCCTGAGCACATTACATGCACTATCTCATCTAATCCTTACAACAACCTCGTGAATTAGGTTCTATTATAATTCCCATTTTACAGATGAGCAAATAGAGGCATGGCAAGTCTCTTGCACAAGACCACACCTCTAGTAAGTGGTGCACTGAGGCACTGAATCCCAGGCTATCGATGTAGCACCTCTTCTCCAAGCTAAGCTTTTCCAGCCCCTACAACTGATGTGGTGTCCTGTGGTTTCATTATTTTTCAGATACAGTTCAGATCACTCTCCTCTCTGGATGTTGTTCTCCTGAATTAACATGGTGCCCAGAGACTTCATTATATTTTGGACACAATTCAGTTTGCTCTCCTCCCTGAACCTTGTTCTCTAGCTGTGGTCTGATTGTGTCAACAAGAGTGTAATTGGCAAGATTGTCACCTCCTTTGTTGGAGGGTCTCATCTTCATATACCAAGGTTCAGCATGGAGGCAATCAGTCAGAAGGTCTGTGCCTCTGTGTGCTTATGAGAAGATGCTTCTAACTATGGGGTCTGCACAGAACCCACAGGCCAAGAGGCCCAGCTGCGCTAGAAAGTAGGTACCCCTGGGGCGCCTGGCCGGCTCAGTCAGAAGAGCATGAGACTCTTGATCTTGGGATCGTGAGTTTGAGCCCTACATGGGGTGTAGAGATTACTTAAATAAATAAAAAACTTAAAAAAAAAAAGTAGGCAATGCCATACTGTCCCATCATGCTGTAGGACTTGGAGCTTTCACTTTCCCAGCCCTGACATTAATGAGGAAGGCAGCAACTTTCCCGGCACACCCTTAGCCCGGGTTGTTTGAGATCGTTGATGTTTAAAAATAATTACCAGAAGGGTGGGTGATTTGCTGTGTGGATGGGATGGATGAAGACGAGGGTAGCTACATGAGGAGGTAAGTGGGGGACACAGGTGGGTCATGAGAAGGTGGGGGCTGGAAATCAGTGAGGGTAGCATGTGTGAAGCTGGGGAAATAGATGTGTATGAGCTAGCCTGTGTCATTCCTCTACAGCTCTGGGACCTAAGGCAGACACGAAACAGAATATGTGAATATAAGGGGCATTTCCAGACTGTTGCATCCTGTGTCTTCCTACCAAGAGTGCTGGCCTCAGTGCCTATAATTGCTACCTCATCCCATGACTGCAAAGTCAAGATTTGGAACCAAGACACCGGAGGTAAGGAGTCTGCTGGTGGTGCTTCTCAAAGACACATGGAGTCCTAAAAGCATCACTGAAACACTGTTTCCATTGCTCAGCAAATACAAAGACAGCCATGTTCTGCCACTCTCCAGGCCCCTAGTGGTTAAGAAATGACACTAAGATACCAGGATTCTGTTGAACCTCACTGCGTGAGTCCTGCTACCACGTTGTACAGACTCGCTCCTGAGAGCTCAGATATATTTGGTTCTTACTGTTCTTGCTACCCGAAGTTCTTCATCAGGTTTTAAAGTGTGATGCTCAAAATGCCTGGCAAAGGAGACAAGGATTGTCATTTTCAAATTCGTTTTTTAAGGACTAAAAATGAGAGTCTCCACTCGTGGTGGGGGTGAGGTAGAGTAAGCATCGTCTACCAAGACTGCCCTGTTTTGATGCTACAGGTCAGGTTTGAGATCCCAGTCAGGTCATGAACTCCAAAGCTCCAGATAAAAAGATGGTTTAGGGAACACAGCTCCCCCAAGTCCTCAATGAAGTATGCCAGAGCCCACTGCTACTGGCTGATTGTTAAATATTCAGGAATGTCTAATATGGTCATAGTGGGAATATTTACACCATAAAAGGTGGCAAATGCTATGAGTAAAGGTGGCTGGTTTTTTCTTCCAGAAAGTTGCCTTACCAGCATCCCACTGCCTCCAGGCTATTTTGTGCTGGACCCTGGGTTCTGTTGGACACAGGAATAGTGTTAAATTAAAGAATTTCACAACAAATCCCTCCTATAGCTATGTTCTAGAAACTCAGCTCCCCGCAGGGGAGGATAGGATAGCCCCCCCCAGAGAAAAGATGTGAGATCATGTCTATGGTTTGTGAGCCATACCTCCCTAGGGAGGACAGCCCTGCTGCTCCCCAGCTGCAGGCGCCCTTTCCAGCTGCCCCGTGGAACAGCTGTGGGAGGTGGGGAGAAGAGCTGCTGTCAGGTTCAATGTTCATAAGCCTGACACCAGGGAGAACAAGGTCTGGAAGTGTTGCCCTGCCCTCCAGCTGCACATCTGTAGGGTATCAGGGGAGATGGGGACAGAGGGAGACCGGGGCAGCTGGAAGCCCCCAGACTCCCCTTCAGGTCCCAATCTCCTTTGTCTTAAAGGGAGCAAGACCCTAGAAGCCAGTAGCTGAAGATCAGCATTGTCTCTGTTTTCCTCTGCCCTGGCCCCCGCTCTGTTCTCTGGGCAGGTGGGAACTGAGGGCCGTGTGTTCCCACGTCCTTGCAGGCGAGGCCCTGGCTGTCTGAATAGGCTTTTTTTAAGGGATACACACCTTGTTTGGGCCACGTGCCATTCTCTGGAGTTGAGGCCTCGAGGCTGCCCGGACTTTCACCTCCCCACAGGTACACAGTCCTCTGGAGCAGGCGATGAGGCTCTTACCTGGGTTGGACACAGAGCACATGCTTTGCTTACATGGGTTTCTCAGAGACCTCATGTCCCGTGACCCTAAGCCCTTGGTCTGAGCTGCTGGTTCCCTCTTACCCCCACAGCCTGCCTGTTCACCTTGTCCCTGGATGGATCAGGACCCTTGACTTCCATGGCTGTTGTTGACACCATCTCCTTACTGTGTGCAAGTTTCAGCAAAGGAATTCACCTGCTTAGAGTGGAGCGCAGCCGAGGGCTGGAGCTGCGGGAAGTGGCAGCCTTCTGAGGCCAGGAGGCACGCACTGGACAATATCAAACGTGGCCCGTCCTTTCTCCGTGTGGCTTTGTGTTTCCCTGTGATCTTGCGGGGAGGGCGATGTGGGATTCTCTGCTTCCGTCCACTCAGAAGGTCTATCAGGGTTTGAGGACAACGTAAGTCCAGGTGCAGCTTAGAAACACGATAGGTCTCTGTCTGTGAGCCTGAACATGGGGTGGAGTGTATCAGACCGACCTGTGTCTCCACAGAAGAAAAAGCTGCTGGAGGAGAGACTGGGTGGCCTCGCAGTTATCCAGAAGGGAGAGGGGAGCGCTGCTCCGTAGAGGACATGGGTTGTCGACGTGACATTCTGCTCCTCCGCAAGGTGAAGAAGTCTAGGCTTCTACGGGGAGGGGCAGCGAGTACAGGTGGTGTGTCCCAGACCGGGGCTGAGGCGGCATGAAAATTAGACCCCAGGGGGCTTGAAAAGGCTGACCACCGAAGGGCCTTGCCCTGAAGCGAGTTGTCTCACCTGTTTTGTGCACAAGGAAGTGGAGAGGTTCCAGAGATTAAGGCTAAAAAAAAGTCATTTATACGTTTTAGTATTTTTTTTATGTCATTTTATATAAACTCTCTTAGGGATGGCCAGTATGAAGACAACGGGAGTCTTCAACAACAGTAGACTGTAGATGGGCGCCTGGGGGGCTCGGGCAGTTGAGCATCCAACTCTCGATTTCGGCTTGATTAATGATCTTGGGTGATGGGATCGAGCCCCACGTCAGGCTCCATGCTCAGCAGGGAGTCTGCTGGAGATTCTCTCTCTAAAATAAATAAATAAAATCTTAAAAAAAAAAAAAAGAATGTAGAACAGAGGGACAGACTCAACTGTAGGCTAGATCCTTGGTGAGGAGGGACTCGGTGCTCAGGCCAGCCTGTGCAGCCCCCAGGACATCTATCCCCAGCATGGTGCTCACACGCCCATTTTCCTTCCAGGAAGTTAGAGTCCACCCTGTCTTCAGGAGATCCCACACATAAAGCAGCGAGTCCTAGCCAAAGACTTCTGCACTTTTGTCTTCTCTGGCCCCTGCCTGTCCCTGATACCAGCAGCTGACAGCTATTGTCCTTGTATCCCTCCTGCTCCTCATTGGGCTGGCTTCCCTGTAGGAGGATCTGAGTTTGAATCTCTACATTCAGCTGAATGATCTTGGCTGTTATAAAATCTCGGTTTCCTTACTAATTAAATCGTACGTTCCTCACAGTGCTGCCCGAGCACCAGGTAAAAGTGTATTATTTTTTTAATTTTATTTATTTGACAGATCACAAGTAAGCAGAGAGGCAGGCAGAGAGAGAGGGGAAAGCTGGCTCCCTGCTGAGCAGAGAGCCCGACAATATGGGGCTTGATCGCAGGACCCTGGGGTCATGACCTGAGCCAAAGGCAGAGGCTTAACCCACTGAGCCACCCAGGCGCCCCCTGGGTAAAATTATTAAATGCCAAGCAAGGAAGTGGGTGCTTACAAAGGCTGGTCATAGTTGTTTATTGCTCTCTGTCAGGACTAAACACTCCTCTCACTAAACACATTCCTTCTCGCATTCTCCTTAGATCTTACTTATAAAGCTTTAGTCTTCGTATGGCTTCCCTTTGATTCCTCAGGTTATGAATCTTTGAGTTCTGGAAGGACAGGGGGGCAGTGGGGGAGGAGTTCTTTCCCGGAGAACCTACAGCCAGCTGAATACACTTATTCTCAACTACAGTCCTTGCTATCCCAGGAGGGGAAGGAGGAGGCTGAGGCCCAGGGACATTCAGTCCTTTGTTCAAGGTTACACTGGGAGGTAGGAAGGGGGAAGAACTGAGATTTGACAGGCAGGAATACCACTGTACTAATGAGGAAAAGAGAGATTTGAACCAGGGACTGCCCAACTCAAAGCCAGAATACCTTCCTTTCCACTCCTTTGTCTTCACATGATGTCACAAAGTTCATTTTAGAAATTCATAGACCATGAGACTGTTTGTGTATTTTCTAGACCATTATTAACTTTTTGGTTCCAAGGAGATCCTTCTGGCCAGGGGCCCAGAAACAGTACACAGGTATCTCCGGGAAAATCCTAGCATATCCTGAACCATTAGTGCTACAGCTGACCCTTGTAGCAAGGAGGCAGGCGGTAATCAGAAAATCCAAGGAATTGGGTTGGGAGGGCGTCCCAGAGAAAGGGAACAGAGGGAATGTACATGTGAGAAAATCGAATAAATTAGCAGGGTTCTATTAGCAATGAAATTATTTCCCTAAACTTTATGCAATGGTTTGATGTAAAAATTTCTTTTCTGGGCTTTTTTTTTTTTTTTTTTTTAAGATTGTACTTACTTGACAGAGAGAAACACAATGAGAGAGGGAACACAAGCAGGGGGAGTGGGAGAAGGAGAAGCAGGCTTCCCACGGAGCAGGGAGCCTGATGAGGGGCTTGATGCCAGGACCCTGGGATCATGACCTGAGCCAAAGGCAGACCCTTAATGATGGAGCCACCCAGGTACTCCTCCTTTTCTGTGTATTTTAAGTGGAAAACAGATTAATAAATTCAAATGTTTATATAGGATTTTTCAGTCTTACATGCCCTAATCAGGTACTCTCAGCACCTAAGGTGCCAGTTACTAAAATGCATTAATTTGCTCACTGGACATTCACTGAACACTTCATTTTAAAGGCTGCCCCTGTAAAATCATACAGAGGAACTTTCCAAAAGCAGTTGACCTTTTTTTCCAGGAAACTATATAATCCCTTGAAATCTGGCCAATTATATATTTAAAACTTAAAGAAATTTGTGTATTTGCTTATATAAGTTAAATATATTTGCACCTGACTGGCTCAGTCAGTGGAGCGTATGACTCGATCTCGGGGTTGTGAGTTCAAGCCCTACATTGGGTGTAGAGATACTTAAAAATATAAAATATATATATGTATATATATTTCAGGAAAATGATTCATGATTATTAACGCCTTTTTTGGGGGGTGGGTGAAACTATCTTACAAGAGGATCTTTTTTTTTACTGAAAGGTTAAAAATGGTCTGGAAAAGATACAATTTTGAGTGCTACTTTTCCACACATAATCTAGGTTGTCTATAATTTAAGTCCCAATTTGTATTCAAAATACTTCTTTTCTTGAAAACAGCTACCAGGTGGGGCACCTGGCTGGCTCAGTCAGAAGAGCATGTGACTTGATTTCAGAGTCATGAGTTCGAGTCCCACACAGGGTGCAGAGATTACTCAAATAAACAAAACTTTAAAAAACAGGGGCATCTGGGTGGCTCAGTTGGTTTAACATCTGCCTTCAGCTCAGGTCATGATCCCAGGGTCCTGGGATGGAGCTCCATATTCGGCTCCCTGCTCAGCGGGGAGTCTGCTTTTCCTTCTCCCTCTGCCCCTTTCTTGTGCTCCCTCTCTTGTTCTCTCTCAAATAAATCAATAAAATTAAAAAAAAAAAAGCTTTAGGGGTGCCTGGGTGGCTCAGTCATTAAGCATCTGCCTTCGGCTCAGGTCATGGTCCCAGAGTCCTGGGATTGAGTCTCACTTCGGGTTCCCTGCTCGTCAGGAAGCCTGCTTCTCCCTCTCTCACTCTGTGTTTGAGCTTGTGTTGCCTCTCTCGCTGTCTCTCTCTCTGTCAAATAAATAAATAAAATAAAAAAAAAAAACAACCTTTAAAAGATAAAAAAATTAAATAGCTACTAGCTATTAAAGTATTGTGATACAGTGGATACACTAGTATCACAAAAGTATCAGACAAGTCCCCATTATCATTATCTTTCTGAACAATGATTTTTAAAGATTTTTTACTTAAATTCTAGTTAACATACACTGCGATACTGGTTTCAGGAACAGAATTCAGTGATTCATCACTTGATATCTGAGCAATGATTACTAAAGAAACTTCCCCAGGGGTTTTGAGTTCACAGTCACTAGAGAAATATTTCCTGATCTCCCAGTTGACAGTAGCAGAAATTTCCAGTCTGTAACAGCCTTGATGTTGACACAGGAATTACAAGTATAGAACTCAGGTCAGTTGGTGTTTTTAATCTTTCAACACTGTGAAGAAAGAATTTAGCTATTTCTGGTAGCCCTTTGAAAACAGAAGGAGTAAAGAAAAGCTTCATCGTGAAAAATGCAGCAGACGGCTACCTGTTTCCTGAAGTTGGCCCATTTTGGCTCAGGCTGCCCCGCTGAGCCCCCATTCCCAGCTAGGCATAGCCATGAGCATAACTTCTTGTCCGTGGATTGTGAGTGGAAGTGATGTGTGTAGCTTCCCCTTTATTAGCTCCAAAGGAATGAGTTTGTCTGGGATTAGCCCCCTGGGTCCCTTCCCCCTCGCTGGAATGCAGACCACCCGTAGAGCTTCAGCTGTGCAGATAAGGACAAGATGATGGACAAACAATAGAGGAGCCCTGAAGCCAGACTGTGACCTGAAAGAGAAATGAGATTTCATTCTTTTTTTTTTTTAATTAAAGATTCTATTTGAGAGGAAGAGCGTGTGCGCACAAGTAGGGGGAGGGGCAGAGGGAGAGGGACAAGCAGACTCCCCACTGAGCAGGGAGCCCCACATGGGGCTCGTTCCCAGGACCCCGAGATCACGACCTGAGCCGAAGGCAGACACTTAACCAACCGAGCCACCAGGCGCCCCTGAACTTCATTCTTATAAAGCCACTATATAAAATTTTAACTTTTCACTCAATTCTCACAATCATAAACAATTTCAGATGCCTTAAGTTTAGAGCTTGCTGATTTTCCACAAGCTGAACACACCCTAGTAACCAGAACCTAGACGAGGAAGTGTAATACATTCCGGAGCGCAGATGGTCTCCCTCATCTTCCCCTCCAGGCCTAGCGGCCAAGGAACCTACAGCAGCCTAAATCGGTTTTGCCTGCTTTTCTTCTTTATATACGTGAAGTCATACTGTGTTGTGGAAGATGGGAAATAGAGCCACAGATTTCTTCCTTCCTTATATGTGTGGCCTTTCGCAAGGTGATTTCTCATCATTAGGTTGAGCTTATTAGCCCACCCTTTGAATCTGCACTTTTGGCTCAGTTTGACCAATAGAAATGCAGAGCTCTGAACAGCGGCACCTGGGAGGCTCCATCAGTTAAGCGTCACACTGGATTTCAGCTCAGGTCTTGATCTCAGTTGTGAGACTGAGCCCCACGTCGGGCTCCATGTTCATCACGGAGTCTGCCTGAGATTCTCTTTGTCCCTCTCTCTCTGCCCAACCTCCCCCCGGCCCCGCTCCCACTCTCTCCCTAATAAAAATCTTAAAAATAAATCAATGCAGAGGAACAAACACTGTGAACTTGTAGGTGGGGCCTTAGCAGGCCTGTGGCTTCCCTTTGACTGTCTTGGAAAGCTGTTGCCTGTCAGGGAGGTGACCCAGGCCACGTGGAGAACTGAGTACCACCAGGTGTGTGATGAAGGTCGCCTTGGGCCTTTGGAACCTGCCAAATGCACAGCTGAATGCTACTGCTGATGAAATCAGAAGAGAAACTGCACACCATCTGAAAAATAGCAAATCGGTGCTTGAGGACACTTAAGTTTTGGTTCGCCTGTTACGCAGAAATAGATTTTCTTTTTAAGATTTTATTTATTTGACACAGAGAGATCACAAGTAGGCAGAGAGGCAGACAGAGAGAGAGAGGAGGAAGCAGGCTCTCCACCTAGCAGAGAGCCCGATGTGGGACTCAATCCCAGGACCCTGAGATCATGACCTGAGCTGAAGGCAGAGGCTTAACCCACTGAGCCACCCAGGCGCCCCCAAAGCAATAGATTTAAGTGAAATGAATCAGGTGCTCTTATTCTTATTCTTATTCTTGCTCAGCACATCTGTGGGATGGAGGCAGCCTGTCCTATGTAGTTGATGACAACTCCAGCATACGGCCGAACAGCTTCGATCATGGGACAATGTGATGATTCATTAACTACTGATGGGCATAAGGGTGGTTGGTAGTTCGGGGGTCTTAACGGGTAGTGCTACTTTGAACATGCTAACGCTGTATCATTTGGTGAATGTAGGCATGCATTTATGGTCGTTAAATAAATAGCAGAGGCCTTTCTGGGCCCCAGGGGAACCTGCCTGGGTAGACCAGCTCTTCTTCAAAGGAGTTGTTTCAGGGGCGCCTGGGTGGCTCAGTGGGTTAAGCCTCTGCCTTTGGCCCAGGTCATGATCTCAGGGTCCTGGGATTGAGCCCTGCATCGGGCTCTCTGCTCAGCAGGGAACCTGTCTCTCTACCTACTTGTGATCTCTCTTTCTGGCAAATAAATAAAATCTTAAAAAAAAAAGTTGTTTTAGTTCCCACTCCCAGCCTCTGGCGAGGAGCTGGCAGAGTCTCAGTGGTTCCATACACTTGCCCACACTGTGTTCTTATGCTCTGCAACCCTCAGTTTGAAAGATGAGTGTGTAGAATGCTGGAAGGTCCACAGGACTGTTAGCTCCACTAGCCAGCGTTAGAAGCTGGACCAACTGGCTTTGATGTCTACATTTCTTCTCGACATCTCCGGTTCAGAGGCCACAATTTAACAATAAAAGCTTGAATGTATAGTGTTGTATATCTTACGTACTACTTTTGCAATCATAATTTCACTGGAGTCTTCCAATAAAATAAATAACACTGTGAGACAGGCAGTGTGCAGGTTATTACCTTTGTCCTGCAGAGAAGGAAAGGGACTTGCCAAAGAGCACATGGCTTGTGGCACAGCCCAGGTGGGAAACACGGGTCTTCGGACAGGCTGACTGGTTCTTCCTGCCAGAGCCCTCTACTTTCACGGGTGTCTTGGCAGCAGGGTTCATGAAGACTGAGGGACAGGGGCAGGTAGGAAGTATTTGTACCTACGGAATAAGTGACATTGGTTAAACATCACGAACAAGAAGAACGTCCAGTCCTTTCCTAGGTGTGATCTCCCCAGGGTCTGGAATACAGCAAATTCAAAAACCT
>PISX010035650.1:0-12703 GCA_004024625.1 Mellivora capensis | reverse complement strand
GGTGGGAATGCAAGCTGGTGCAACCGCTCTGGAAAACAGCGTGGAGGTTCCTCAAAAAGTTGAAAATAGAACTACCCTATGATCCAGCAATTGCACTACTGGGTATTTACCCTAAAGATACAAATGTAGTGATCCGAAGGGGCACGTGCACCCGAATGTTTATAGCAGCAATGTCTACAATAGCCAAACTATGGAAAGAACCTAGATGTCCATCAACAGATGAATGGATAAAGAAGATGTGGTATATATACACAATGGAATACTATGCAGCCATGAAAAGAAATGAAATCTTGCCATTTGCAACGACGTGGATGGAGCTAGAGGGTATCACGCTTAGTGAAATAAGTCAATCAGAGAAAGACAACTATCATATGATCTCCCTGATATGAGGAAGTGGAGATGCAACATGGGGGGTTTGGGGGACAGGAAAAGAAGAAAAGAAACAAGATGGGATCAGGAGGGAGACAAACCATAAGTGACTCTTAATCTCACAAAACAAACTGAGGGTTGCTGGGGGGAAGGGGGTAGGGAGAGGGGGGTAGGGTAATGGACATTGGGGAGGGTATGTGCTATGGTGAGTGCTGTGAAGTGTGTAAACCTGGTGATTCACAGACATGTACCCCTGGGGATAAAAATACATTATATGTTTATAAAAAAATAAAAAATTTAAAAAAAAAAGAGCTCTACTGACACTGATTTTCTTCCCTCCAGCCAGGAAACTGAACTAACATCACAGGTGTCTGAGGAAAGGGAAGCTGCAATCTGTGAGTGCTTAAATCTTTCTAGATATCACTCACCTATAGAGATAAAGGAAGATATTTGCATATATAAAAGAACACAAAGAATATATCACCCATGCGTCTCTTCTGAAGAAACTAGTTTAGAAGTAAAATTACTAACCATCTCAGCCTAACCTAGGAGATAAGAGCAGAAAAGAAGTGGGGAGGAAAGTACCAAGTACAGGATTTCAAAGATCTCATCGGCAGAGGAAGGAGACAGAGAAAGGGGGGATGCACAAGTACTCCAAAGATCTCATCTTTGGGAGTGGGGGATATCAAGAGGAAACAGCATCTTATCAAGGAACAAAGTAGACATCTTGCTTCAAGAAATATTAGAGATACTTGTATGTGATGAATGCTAAGAAAGGATCGGAACCAGTAAAAAAGGACAATCAAATGTGGTTCCACCTTATTGCCTTATGAAGAAAGGCAAGTTTAAGTTTTTTTTTAATTTTAAGATTTTAATTACTTGACAGAGAGAGAGAGAGACAGCGAGACAGAGAACACAAGCTGAGGGAGCGGGAGAGGGAGAAGCAGACTTCCCTTCGAGCAGAGAGCCCAATGCGGGGCTCAACCCCTGGGATCACGACCCGAGCCAAAGAAGGACACTTAACGACTGAGCCACCCAGGCGTCCCAAAGAAAGGCAAGTTTAAATCATTTTTTTTAAAAGATTTTATTTATTTATTTGACAGATAGAGATTACAAGTAGGCAAGAGAGGAAGGCAGGGAGAGAGAGGAGGAAGCAGGCTCTCCGTGGAGCAGAGAGCCCGATGCGGGGCTTGATCCCAGGACCCTGGGATCATGACCTGAGCCAAAAGCAGAGGCTTTAACCCACTGAGCCACCCAGGCGCCCCTAAATCATTTTTTAAAATGCCATTTTCACCTAGGAGATTGGCAAAACACAAAAAGTGTGATAATATCCAGGCTGGCCTCCGGGGACAGTGTGGGTGGGGAGGTAGACTTAAATAGTTCTGATGGGAATATAACAAATATAATCATTTTGAAGGGCAATTTCCATAACCTAACAAATGTAAAGTGAGCATAACTCCATAGCGAATCACTCCATTTGTATTTTTAAATGCACATATATGAAATGTATATTGTTTTAAAGTTATGAGGATAC
Organism: Mellivora capensis; assembly: GCA_004024625.1. Lineage (NCBI taxonomy): Eukaryota > Metazoa > Chordata > Mammalia > Carnivora > Mustelidae > Mellivora > Mellivora capensis. Next base: position 10,800 of record PISX010035650.1, on the reverse strand, counting down.
AAAAAAACTCTTAACTGTGGTTATGGGGGGGTAGTCGGGGCTTGAGAAGGGAATGTGCACTTTTCACTTTCTGCACAGATTTTCTTAAATGCATAAAACTAGTTTATTAAAAATGTACATGTCCTTTACCCAAGGATTACATTTCTAGGAAGTTACTCAGCCATCAAATGCTATACCTGTACAAGTGTGAATAGATATTGGTATAATGAGCATTCCTATGCATGGGTTTGCAATGAAAAGAAGAAAAAAAAACTAGAAATGACCAAAACATCCACCAATAGGGAACTTTTTAATAAATATAGGTACATTCTTTCAATGGTATGTAATGCAACCATTAAAAAGAATGAAAGTGATCTGTATCTATATGTACCGATGTAGAAAGATGAAGTTGAAGACCTTGTTTGCTAAACCAAGCAAACTGCTAAACAGTATTACAATCATATTTGTAGACAGAGTTTTTTTCAAAGATATATATACATATGACAGTAAATATTTATGGCAGGAAATTTTATCCTCGTTTTCCTCTGGGTGGTGGAAATGAGGACTGAGAACTAGGGGGATAGACTTCTGTTTTTCGCCCTATATGCTTCTGACTTTTATATAGTTTTAATTTTTTTTCCATGAGCATACTCCTTTTATAATTTAAAATATCAGTTAACTTTTTAAAGGTTATTTTTTTAATTTAATTTATTAATTAATAATAATATTATTAATATTATAATATTATATATAATATTATATATATAATTTTATATATATAATATTATATATATAATATATATAATATATATATTATATATATTATATATATAAAAATAAATAATATTTTTATTATATATAATATATATTATATATAAAAAAATAAATAATATATATATTATATATATAAAAAATAAATAATATTTTATATATTATATATATTATATATAATATATATAATATTATATGTATATAAAAATAAATTATATATATAAAAAAATAAATAATATTATATATAAAAAAATAAATATATATAAAAAATAAAAATATAAAAAAATAAAATATTAATTTAAAAATGTACAGATGCACATATCAGTAAATGATATGTGCATCTGTATATGTATTCTCATACACACACATATATGAAACTGTGCTGTGCCTAGGAGTCCATTAAAAATGCCACACGGTGGGGCACCTGGATGGCTCAATGGGTTGGACCTCTGCCTTCAGCTCAGGTCATGATCTCAGGGTCCTGGGATCAAGCCCACATTAGGCTCTCTGCTCAGCAGGGAGCCTGCTTCCCCCTCTCTCTCTGCCTACTTGTGATCTCTCTGTCAAATAAATAAATAAAATCTTTTTTTTTAATGCTACATGGTATGAAACATCAAAATGCTGATTACAAAAATACCATATTACCACGTGGTGCCTTGTTAAATAATTTGCACTTAATTGTCGAGCATTTTTATCTTGGCATTTGGGGATCCCTTTTCACACCTTCTGTAACTAATTACTCAACACTAATTGCTTCTCTCAGAAATGTGTAGCCCCATTGGGAAGCCCAATTGCAGGGCACATCTACCGTACCGGATAAAATCCCTGTCTCTCGAAATCTTCACTGTTCTGCACAGCATTTGAGAAACATTTAAGCTGTAATATCTAGAAATGAGAAAATCAATGTAATGTGCTATGTGTGAAGTCCAGCATCTTGAAAATCTATTGCTCAGCAGTTTCATCATTAATCATATCAATGTAAATCAAACCCTCTAATAAGAAGGATAATTACAAAAATCTGACTGGGTCTGTTATAAGCACATTTTTTATTTAAAAAGGTGAATGTCCATCGCTAAAGCAGCCTTATCTGCATATTCAAGAATGTTATTTCTTAGTAGTTTTCTAATATAAAATATTTGTCACATTTCTCTTTTGCAGTCTGTGAGATTCCACACATCTTGCTCATGTCTTTCTCCAATGGGACACTTACCTTCAGTGATGAAAGATAAATGTCATTGATACAAGAGGAAAATGTTTCACGCACAGAAGTGGAAGGGTCCTTTAATGGCATAATAAGCTCAATGCTCAAAATAGAGATAAATCTTTAGAAAATTAGGTTCTTTTGTCTAGTTCATTTCTAGAGGTCTTTTTAGGATATCACAAATGAAGAGCAAGCAAATAAACTTTCTTCTTCCTTTTCACGTACATACTCACTTCTTGCCCTCGTGAGCAAAGAGATAACAATCCAACTGAATCCAGCATCTAGTTTGCTATTATTGGACACCACCAAGTGCCTACAGAAATCAACTAAGCATTCAAAAATGTTTCCAAATATTTGGAAACCGCTCTCCAAAATACAGACCAAGACAGCCTATAATAAGTGATTCAGAGGCAAGCTTGCTGGGCTGGAGTCACTTGACCTGGGTGCAAATTCCAGGCTTCTCGTTTTCAGCAGCCGGGTGCTTTAGAAAACCACAAGCATTCTTTCTGAGCATCACTTTCCTAGTTTATGAAAGAGAAATGAGAATTATGCCTGTCTTCCATCAAGAACATTCAATAACTATTTGTTGACTCCACAAAAGCAAGACTAGGTGGAGAAACAGACCAAATAACGAATTTGCAAGCACACAGCAGGTAGGACAGAGTATACGAATATTAGAGGCTTGTGCCATTACTGCCAACAGAGGCAATTGAATACACCAACTGGGTTTTCCAGCCCCAGCACCAAACTGCCTGAATCTCAATGCTGCCTTACCTCTCCAAGCTTCACCTGTTCAAGTGGAGATAATAACCTTTCTTATTGCATAAGTTATGGGGAGGATTAAGTGGTATAATGCACAGAAGCACTTAAACAGCATCTAACCCATGGTAAGTACTCAGTACATGTTTGCTATTTTTAGTAACGCCATTAAATCAGCTTTGAAGTGTGATATTGAGGACTAACTCTAATCCCAGCACCAGATCATACCTTCTTCCCTTGTGGGATCTGGAATTGCTGATTGTCTACATGCCCTACATTTTGTCACCTTGAGCAATGACCCCTCTGGTTCCTCCCACTGTGTACATCTAACAGAATTATGGGAATTTAAATACTGTGTAGTTCCCCAAAAGCTTTCAACTGCCTAAGTGACATTCTGAACTAACTCTTTACAAGGACAGTCCGATTCAATGCAAACAGAAAAATGAAAATGCTGAGCCCTCACACAGACCCAGTAATACAGTGACATCGCCCACATCTCTAGGAAAACTGCTTTTCCAGAGCAGTAGACAAAAAATTGTGCAAATTTACTGTGATTTTTAAGATGTTTGGAGTCATGGATTCTTTTGAGTGTGTGACAGAAAGTGTGTTCTCTCCCCAGAAAAAAAATGCATATGCCCATATGTGCAAACAATTTCACATATGATTTCAAGGAGATCAGGTGTTCCCTGAAGCCTACCCATAATTAAGCTCAGTTTAAAACATATTTATGCATGCATCAAAAGATACTTTTTTTTAAATTTTTTTAAAGATCTTATTTATTTTTTTGACAGAGAGACATAGCAAGAGAGGCAATACAAGCAGGCGGAGTGGGAGAGGGAGAAGCAGCCTCCCTGCCAAGTGGGGAGCCCAATGCAGGGCTCAGTCCCAGGACCCTGGGATCATGACCTGAGCCAAAGGAAGATGCTTAATGACTGAGCCACCCCTATATGTATGTATGTGTATATATATATGTATGTATGTATATATATATATATTATTTTACTTATTTATTTGAGAGAGAGAGAGCATAAGCATGGGGAGTGGCAGGCAGAGGCAGAGGAAAAAGCAGACTCCCCGCTGAGCAGGGAGCCCAATGCGGGACTCCATCCCAGGACCTTGGGATCATGACCCAAGCCGAAAGCAGATGCTTAACCAACCAACTGAGCCACCCAGGCTCCCCAAAAGATATATTTTTAAAAGAACAATACAGATGAAAAATTTTTTAATCTGAAAAGGAGAACACCAAAATATTTCACTGTTTCCTTTGATGAGCTTGTACTACTTTTATTACTTTTTAAGTTTAAGTATATTAATATTACACTGTACAACACAGAACAGATTCAGTTTGTAACCTAAATTTGAACTAGATTCAAAGGTAAAAATTCTTACTCGATGTTTGGAAATATGTAGGTGAGTTTGTTGATACAAGTAGGGTGAAATTCAAGAGAAGCTTCAAGGAAGTGAGGGAAGAGTTCAATAGTCATTTCTTTTTTTAAGATTTTACTGTATTGTATTGTATTTTTTAAAGATTTTATTTATTTATTTGAAAGAGAAAGAGAGCAGAGCGGGGTGAACAGCAGAGGGAGAAGGACACTCCCTGATGGACAAGGAGCCCGATTCAGGGCTCGATCCTGGGATTCCAGGATCATGATCTGAACCAAAGGCAGATGCTCAACCATCTGAGCCATCCAGGCATCCCTTAAGGTTTTATTTTTAAATAATCTCTGTACCCAATATGGGGCTCAAACTTACAACCCTGAAATCAAAAATCACATGCTCTACCCACTGAGCCAGAGAGGTACTCCAACACTCATTTTTATTCAGTAGGGGATACCTGCTGGAGAGGTGAGATCTGGGTCCATGAGGAAGGAGGATTCCTGATGATCAGTATCCATGGAGATAGTAACCATAGCAATGGAGCCTTGTCTTCCCATTTTCAACCCCAGTTCTGAACCAGTCAACACTGGAAAAGTGTGAATGGGCAGGGAAAGAACAAAGTACTCCACCCTGCGTGGGATTCCCAAGGGCCCAGGGTTCAGCTGGGCTGTGAATCAGAGCCAATCAGAAAGACAAGGAGAAGGTCAGGTTGGCCTTTAAAAACAGAGCACATCAGAACATGCATTTACCCACAGTGCTCGCCACTCATGACAGAGCCTATGACAGAAGGGCTGGTCCAGGTAAAAGACCAGTCTGTAAATCAGTTGTCAGGGTGAAGGACAGGCATTTAAAAAAAAAAAAAAATGTTAGCAAAGCAAAAACTGAAATGAAGGGAGGTCCTATTTGTCCAGATTTCCATAACAAAGTACTTTCCTTAATTAAAGTATGTCATTGATTACTTGGTCCTCACTACTACCCTTCCAGATATTAATAGAAGGCATGGCAATTCTAAGCCTTCTCTAGTAAGTGTCCCAGCCTGTGGAGACTGAACTTTGATCATGAAGATCTTAGGAAGCAGCTCAAAACAGTCCACCAGAGTCATAACATTTCTTTGTAGTTCTTGCGTTCTTACAGATTGCTCTTAAAATCATGCAAATTTCACATTCTAGCCAACAGCATGTTTGTTCATTTGAAATTATTATGCCTATATTTTTTAACAAAATGAATGTTTGAACATTTCTGCTTAAATGAGAAGAATCGGGCATTAAATTTTCTCCATTTTACAAATGAGAGACACACAGCTATGTAGTGGAAGAGCTGAGATTAAACATGCAATTCATTGCAAATTGACAGCGTTCTTTCTATGGTTACATGTGGCTAATGAGGAGAAGGCAGAGGGATGGGGAAAGTAAAGGACTTGTTGGTAGAAACTCAATAGTCCAAAAGTGGAACGGTCAATGAGGGATTTATTGAAGGCTTTTAAAGGACTAACTAATGAAGCTGTCAACCAGGTACACGGTAGTTCCAATACTCTCAGCACCTCCATTTCCTTGTATATAGGTTGGAAAAATAACACTGACCTCATAGAGTTGTTGCTAGGGTTAAATGAGGAAATCTATGGAAATTCCTCAGCCCAGTGCCTAACCGATGGTAGGACATCATTAAAGGATAGGGATAGTCTTGGGTACACCTGGGTGGCTCAGTCGGTTAAGTGTCTGCCTTTGGCTCACGTAGTGATCGCAGGGTCCTGGGATCGAGCCCCTTGTCAGGCTCCCTGCTCAACAGGAAGCCTATTCTCCCTCTCCCACTACCCCTGCTTCTGTTCCCTCTATCACTGTCTCTCTCTCTGTCAAATGATATCTTTAAAAAAAAAAGGATACTCTTGGTTTTCCTTGGTCAAGTGGACATCTTTACCTGTACATCTCTTAGGCACCTTAAATTGAACATTTCCCAAACCAGATTTATCATTCTTTTCCTCACCCTTCTCCTTCCTCTAACCTCCAAGAGAAATTGTTCCCCTTCCTGTATAGTCTCAGTTGTGGTTAATGGCTTCACCATATACCCAAGTTAGAGCCTCAAAATCACCCTGGGGATGCCTGGCTGGCTCAGTCACTGGAGCATGAGATTCTTGATCTCTGGGTTGTAGGTTTAAGCTCCATGTTGGATGTAGAGATTACTGAAAAATAAAAATCTCTATTATATATGTATAATATAAATATATATTATATAAATCTATTATATATATTACATATTATACAATAAAATCTTTAAAAACAAAAACAAACAAAAAAACAAAGTCGGGCACCTGGGTGGCTCAGTGGGTTAAGCCTCTGCCTTCGGCTCAGGTCATGATCTCAGGGTCCTGGGATCGAGCCCCTCATCAGGCTCTCTGCTGGGCAGGGAGTCTGCTTTCCTCTCTCTCTCTGTCTGCCTCTCTGCCTACTTGTGATCTCTGTCTGTCAAATAAATAAATAAAATCTTAAAAAAAAAAAAAAAGTCATCCTGAACGCCTCCCTTTTATCACCCACCACACCCACACTATTAAGAAATTTTGAACATTCTGTCTCCTAAATACATCCAGAATTTATTCCCTCAGCTCCTTTGCTACTGCCTCTCTTACCTCCTGGACAACTATAATAATTCCCAACTGATTTCTGTCTATTCTCTACCCTGCTGACAGTGAATGTTCTAAAATACAATCTGATGATTTCGCCACAAGATTAAAAACATAGAAAATCTCAAGTTATCTTCTACAAAAGGTCAAAGTCTCCTCACAATCTAGATCCAATGTACTTTTCCAACTTCTCAACTTCTCCTACACACACACACACACACACACGCACACGCACACACACACCCCTTAGAAACCTGCCTCACAGACCTTTGCAACATTTCTTCTAATACCTAGAATCCCCATCCTCTCTATATCACTGGGAAATGCCTATTTAGCCTTCAAACCCAGAGAAAAATGCCAACTCTTTGGGAAGTTTTCCCAACCCTTAAATGCTTCTCTCACCAAAATCATCTCCTATCTGGTCTCACCAAATTTCCTTCCTTTTTTTTTTTTTTTTTTTTTGGTTTTAGATTTTATTTATTTATTTGAGAGAGAGAGACAATTCGCACAAGTGTGGGAAGGGCCTAGAGAAGCAGATTCCCCACTGAGCGCCAGGCCAGGCAGGATGCAGAGCCGGTCAGGGCACCCGCTTCAAGAACCCAGAGACCACGACTGGAGTCAAAGTCAGATGCTCAACCTACTGAGCCACACAGGTGCCCCTCAGCACATCTACTTATAACCTATTCTTATCTGTTCTCCATGTTGTAGCCAGAGTATTCTCTTCAAATGCAAATACATCTTGTGTCAGCCTCTCTCCCTTTTTTATTTATTTTTTAAGTTTTTTTTTTTTTTTTTTTGGACAGAGAGAGAGAGAGAGAGAGAGCTCAAGCAGGGGGAGAAGCAAGCAGAAGGAGAGGAAGAAGCAGGTTCCCCAAGGAGCAGGGACTCGATCCCAGAACCATGGGATCATGCCCCAAACTGAAGGCAGATGTTTAACCAACTGAGCCACCCAGGCGCCTCATCTCCCCTTTTTATTTTTTTTAAAGATTTTATTATTTGACACACACACACACAGAGCACAAGTAAGAGGAGCAGGAGAAATGGCTTCCCATTACCAAGTCCCAAATCCCTACCCGGATCTATCCAACCCATTTCTGTAGACACATTCTGTGTCTCTTTCCCACTAATTCTCTGTGATCCAACCACACTGGTCTTTCAGTTCCTCAAACACATCAATGTCACTCATACAGCAAAGTGTTTGAATATGTGCCTCCTTCTCCTTTGCTTGTTAAAGCTTACTCATCCTCCAGAACTCAACTCAAACATGACTGTTTCTGGGAAGCCTTCTTAGACCCTCTGCACTAGGCCGATCATTGTATTCCGACCACCTAGCGTAGTGTCTGGCGTATGCAAATTATTTAGTGGACATTTGCTGAAATCCCTCTTCTCCACATCCTTGACCCTTACTCGTACCTTGGCATTTATCACACTGAAATAGAAGTATTTATACGGGGACGCCTGGGTGGCTCAGTTGGTTAAACGGCTGCCTTCGGCTCAGGTCATGATCCCAGCGTCCTGGGATCGAGTCCCACATCCGGCTCCTTGCTCGGCAGGAAGCCTGCTTCTCCCTCTGCCTCTGCCTGCCACTCTGCCTGTGCTCGCTCACTCTTTCTCCCTCTCTCTCTCTCTGAGAAACAAATAAATTAAAAAAAAAAAAAAAAAAAAGAACACTCACTCATTTAAAAAAAAAAAAAAGAAGTATTTATACGACTGTGTGCTCTCAAAGGATTTGGAAAATAGTGTCTCTGTCTTTTTTCTCCCTCCTTTTCCTCTTCCTCCTCCTCCTCAGTATCCCCTCACATATTTGTGCTTGCTGGCTCATGGTTGACAATGTCAAAACGTCAGTCAAAAGAACAGACCCCCTAACAACAACATAGTTTACAGATGACATGGAGAAAGTCCAGGTCACCATTATTTATTCTAAACAGGAATGATTTTTACAAACTTTTCCATGGACCAGGGCTCTCTAAAATAGTGTGGGAAAGGAACATGCCATCCTATTTCCCTGAGAAAGAGAGCAAGTACGTGGAATAATTCTGTTGCTTTAGACCAGGAAAATCTGCCTCGTTGAATAGGTCCTACTGCAAAGATATTTTTAAATGGCACCCACAAGGATGTTAGGAGAGAGGGTCTGGTATTTTCCCAGCAGGAAAAATACTGGATTAGAGCAGCCTGTTTAGCAAACGTACTCTGTTAGACTGTAAAATGTAATATTTCCATTCTGATTCCAATATTCTAGGTAAGCTTCTATATGGCACAAGTGCAATTTATTTCTACTTAGGGCCCTCATTTTCACAAAAAAAAATTCCAGAACCACTAAAGGATAGCATGGTCCTCAGAGGCACATGACATTAGCCAAGGCTCAAATGGAAGGAGAAATTGAGTCAGGTACAATAAGAACAGAAAAGAACCCAAGGCCATAGATGTTCTACTTTTAAGAAAGTGTCAGGCCTGTGCCAAAGACTTCCCTTCACTTACCAATTGCAGATATATTTATTGAGTTAGCTAGGACATACTTAATATTTGGTCCCAGGTAGCAATTCCTTCTTAAAGGTCTTCCTATGAACAACCTCCCAGAGAGGAAGGGAAATCCATGCTATCACAGGCATTAATGCACAGAAGTGAAATTGTTCTCATTAGAGCTGGATGAGAACTTGAAATTCACTTAGGCTATTTCCCTCCTTTTAACATCAGTAGAAGAAGTAAAATTCCTCCCATGTTTCCAGAGTAGTAGGAGAGAGGTCCCAATGCAAGACAAGGATGAGCACACTCTGTTTCTCCGACCAAATGCAGCTATAAAACCTGGTCATAATTTCAGGATTCTGAAAAGTAAATACTAGTAGGCAAAGAGGAGAAAAAGAACATAATTCAAAATACCACTGACTGACCGGGTGATAAATCTCCTATTTTTCCTCTGGTCTTCCTCAGCCTGTATTCAAGACAGCCAAAACCCAGAGTGGGTACCAGGGCACTGAAAGCTCCAGCAGAAGCCCTCTAGCATGGCTTGAGAAACATAAAAGAGGACTCATAACTTTCAAAGGACATTACGAAATTGCCCCATTTTTCTTTTTTTGCCTTTCCTTCTCCATTTTCTCATGCCCCAGCCACCCCAAGTGAATCCATCATGGTGGCAGCTGGGTCAGCCCCTGTGGCCACAGCAGAAGGCTCTAGGTATCTAAAAATCTAAAGAAGATTCTCTCTGATCCAAAAAACTATGGTCCAAAGGAGGTGATGTGAACTCCCAATACTTTATTTCTCTCTCTGCTCTTGCTGCTTGGCTCCAGACAAAGGCACGGTCATACGAAGTATGTGGCAAAGCAGGATAAATAGAATCCCACCCTTCTGGTCAGAGGACTATTCAGGGAAACAGAAAGTTCCAGACAGATTGCAGAGAATGGAGCTTGGGAAAGTGATACCATAAAGCTTTTTAGAACTCCTGAGCTCACATCTTCCCTGTGTCTCTGTGAAGCTGATCTTAAACAGCTTATGACAAACTTTGAGAACTAAACTAAGTAGAGAGACCACTGCCCAGGTCCCAGACTGGTCACTGAGTGACACACATGTGGGACAGATCTAAATAGCCCTACAAAAGCTCTGAGAATGGTACTGACATTGAAACCACAACCTACATAAGACTAGTCAGAACTTGGGACCTAAGTACAACTGGATTGATTGACTGATTAAAAAAAAAAAAAAAAGTCCAGGATACAATCCAAAACTATTTAAAATCTGAAGAACTAGGAATATCTCAATTCATATAAGAAAAGGCAATACCAACCCCAGGTTTTTGGGGGGTTTTTTGTTGTTGTTATTTGCAGAGGGCATGTATACTTTTTTTTTTTTAGTTTCCTAATTTTTATTTATTTTTTTTATTTCATTTCTTTTCAGCGTAACAGAATCCATAGTTTTACACCACACCCAGTGCTCCATGCAATGCGTGCCCTCCATAATACCCACCACCAGGCTCCCCCAACCTCCCACCCCCCGCCCCTTCAAAACCCTCAGGTTGTTTTTCAGAGTCCATAGTCTCTCATGGTTCATCTCCCCCCCAATTTCCCTCAACTCCCTTCTCCTCTCCATCTCCCCATGTCCTCCGTGT
>PISX010035649.1:0-12705 GCA_004024625.1 Mellivora capensis | reverse complement strand
CGGTTGCACCAGCTTGCATTCCCACCAACAGTGTAGGAGGGTTCCCCTTTCTCCACATCCTCGCCAGCATCTGTCATTTCCTGACTTGTTAATTTTAGCCATTCTGACTGGTGTGAGGTGATATCTCATTGTGGTTTTAATTTGTATTTCCCTGATGCCAAGTGATGTGGAGCACTTTTTCATGTGTCTGTTGGCCATCCGGATTTTCTTCAGGAAGTATGCTTGCTATTCTCCAAACTTAAGCCACCATGAAAAAGTTGAGATAGAGTCCATATAGCTAGCAGGCATCTCTTGTAGAGGACAGGGTGCTCAATGGGTCCCCTAAAGATTATAGTGTTCAACCTGGAATTAGTTGTTAGATTTCCAATGAATGGAAAATGAGAATTTTTTTAAAAAGAATTATTCATTTGGACATTCACAGTGAGCATCAAGCAGCCTAGTTACATCCAAATATATTCATTTTTGTATCAAAAAGATTCCATTTTGAATCAAATGAATTTTTAAAGGATTTTTAGGTGCAGAATATAGATAGCACTTTTCTCATAGTATTACATATAATTCTTGAATACTTATTTTATATCAGAAAGAGTTACTTATATAGCCCATTTTATTATGTAAAATGCTAGATGCAGTTATGTGACTTCAAAGGATTCTCATAAAGTCATAAATACCTCAGCCTCTGCCCACCTATCTCATGCACCCCATGTTTTCTCGCCATTACTTGTCCAACTATGTTTCATATTTTAAATAATGACAATGAAAGAAGGGAACCAGGCCTCCTGTACAAAAACAAACCCATATTTCTCTTCTCATAAAAAAAAGTTAAAAAAGGAAGTGTCTATCTGCTTGGAAGACCAGGCCATTCTAATGAATTATGAAGCTCTGAAAAATCCCAAACCTCTTTTCAACCTCAAGCTGATCATCTGTGTGACTCATTCACAGTAAATCTATGCCTGAACATGTTTGGTTTTTACCAAATGATGTCTCATTATCCCCAAGCTGAAACTATGCTGAAAGCCAACCTCTTGCTTTCCTTTAATGACATGCACCACCAGAAATGCAATCATTTCTGAGTACCCTCTCTTACCACTCCTTGGCTAGTGATTACTCTCAGACTCCTCTGCCTTTGAGATTGTGTTCTTGCCTTTTATCTGTGTTCTCCTTTCCTCTTCTTCTCCTGGTTGCTGGCTCTCCACCCTTGCACACATATCAGTCCACAGACTCAGTTCCAGTGCCACCCTTGATGTCTCCCCTTAAGACCAGAGAAGTCCAGGGGCTGCAATGGAGTTGGGAGGCCATCTTTTTCAGTCCCTGATTTTAGGTAAAGCCTGAATGCAATCCCTCTCCCACCAAAGGCCAGCCTATCTGGCCCCCCTCTGCAAGTGTCTCTTGAGTACAATCCCTTCTAGGGGCCTGCAACCAAGATGGAAATTCTGCTCTGGCCCTATGTGACTTGCAGACCCAGCCCTACTTTCCCATCTCCTTCAAGAAGAGTCCAGTACTTAGACTAGGTCTTACTTCTCCTCATTCCATCATGACCCCTCATTCCTCATTCCATTGTGACTACAGCCAGTACAACTGACTGGTCCTCACATTTGATCTGTGCCACAAGAAGGGCCCCAAGAGCACTTCATTCCCCAGAATCACAGGCTCTTCCTGTATTCATACTCGGCTACAAGGAGAGTGGCCATGTTCTTGTGCGACAGAGCTGAATAGGCTGGTCCTCACAAGGACCCAGGCCCCTTCTCTTTGCCAGGTTATCTCCATGCTTCTCCTGAGAGTATCCTCACCTTCTGCCCTCTTCATCACGTCCCTTTGCTCCTGACGTGCTCCATAGCTGGCATTACTACTTCACCAAGAGTTACCACTGCCTGGGGGACCATCATATCAGCCTTTCCTAAGATAGGGTATCAGAGAATATGTCTAATAAAAGAGAAATTTCATCTGCCTTCAGGCCTTAAATTAGGATAACTGACCCTTGCCAGAAGGCCACAGGTCTTCAAAGCCCAAGATAAATCTGGAACGACTTCTTGGTTCATCAATTTCACTTTAATAGCAGTAACTTCAAACTTGTTAAATATTGAAATAAAGTATGAATTATGTGGAATACAACAGAGAATGCATATTAATTCTTAAAGATAAAACTTTAAGACTTGTAGGAGATTTTGAAATTTGGGTGGAAAATATCAGTATGATTCCAGATGACTCACACTTCCTCACACCACCCCATTGCCCCCAGGTGCAGGCATTCACTCTTCTCAGTACTGAGAACATTGGAGGGACAAGGCTTTATGACTGATTCCCATTGTTTAAGGTGGTTCCTGTTGATGGGGATACATTTTGTATTTTATAGATATGGCCCTTTCCCCTCCAGCCCTGCCACTGACCATCTTCTTGAAACCATTCTAGATGCTGTGCTTGAGAAGAGTTGCAGGGCTGAAGTGGCTTTAGAATGTTTTCTTCTGGACTGACATTTGCAGTGGAATTTTTTGGGAGAAGGTTACAAAGAAATTGATATCTCAATAACAATTATGGATAATTACGATTTTTCTTTTTTTCTTCCTCTTATAAACACAGCTGCAATGAACATTCTTATCATCATATCTGTGTCTGTACCATTAATTATTTCTCTGATGATAACAGGGATGGTGGCTCTTTCTAAAAAGTAAAAGTTGACCTACTATTTCTATATTTCTATTTTTATAAACCCCACAACTAGGTCATAAGTAAGAAGCAATTCTTGTATGCCAGAAAGAAGTGTACCCATGAATGCCAAGGTTGGATTAAGGTTTGTAAGATGTGATCTTCAGGTCCCTTGGCCACATCTGACCATAGCCCAAATCACCCAAACATCCCAAATATAATAAGAAACAAAAGTAGGGAGGAGACATATGTAGGGAAACCTAAAACTGGATTCCAAGACCAAAGCCACTACCACCGTGAACTCACAGAAAGCACCTTTAGTGCTTTATACTAAATCTAGCTCTAATACAAAAATCCAGAAGAACGGTATGGATAACATGCTACAGCAGAGAGCCATGCACTTGAGGGCCATAAGAGGAGCTGAAACTTAACGATGAAATTGTACCTTTCTTCCTGAAATTGTGGGTTTTAAAGAATATGGACTAGCAAGAGAAAATGTGTATGTAACCCATGCTACAATGATATGCAACCAATACTTGTCTGGTTCTTCTGATGCTCGTCCTACAAGCTCTGAGCATCACCTATACCCATAAAAACTGAGAGGGCATGTCACTACACCCCAGCATCCTTTCCACATCCTGGAAGTACCTACTGAATATGTATACTGGTGTGGGGAAGGAACTCCAACTGACATCAACTGAGCACCAGTATGCTGGTGCTTCACACTTGCTGACCATTTCATTCTCATGACCACCATAAAAATTAATCTTATTATCAGCACCTTCCAGATAAAGACACCACAGATTATGAAAAATATGGATTTGTTGAATATATATTAAATTTGACCTGCAGTCACAAAGGCAACACAGAAATGCAATTGTAGAGGCCGACATATGGGACCTTTCTAAGGTGGTCATAACGAAATAAAGAGCTGTGAGCACAGTAATGACCCATTGAAATAGAGATCGGCGTGGCCAGAGTTCAGAGAAGGGTTGTGTTCCATTATGGAAAATGATGAGAAGGCCCAGAGTCCATAGAAACCTCAAAGATGTTCTTTCTATAGTTTCATTTAGGGCCAAATTATGGCTCTTGAGCTCTCTGATGAAAGGTAACCCAAGTAATTTTTCAAGGTCAGTACAAGCAGTGACCTCCAAGTCAAACTCTGTTGCCTCTGAATTGCAAAAGACAATAATTACACCACATCTATAGCATCTCTACAGCAAAATTGAAAAGAATGTCATCCTCTTTGATTCCCCAATCCCTCAGAAAACAGTAGGGACCAGAGGAACGTGGCATTGCTCAGAACAGGTAAATAACTCAATAGTGTGATTTTTATATTCATGTTGATTAAAGATGTCACTTTGCCTCAACAAACTTTGAGAACTGCCCAGATGGATCCTTTTTTCTCATGACTCATAAATTACACAGTTCACTGAATCTGTAATTCACAAAAACATATCATGGTGTCGGCCTTGTAAATGCCAATGCCAAAGCACCAGCGCCTTTCATTATACACTGTGATTATGGATTAAATGATTTCATAAACATATTGGGTGTTTCACATTTGGTATGAGGCTGTCTTAGAGTCCCTACAATCTGTCATCACTGTTAATGAGATATCGACCTCCTTGTAATCCAAGCAAAAAAAGTTCCTCTTTGAATGTCAGCCAAGAAGAAAACCCTCTAGAATTCCACAAACTGCTCTCAAACCCCATAAGTAGAATGGCCTCAAGAAAAAGACCAGCAACATGACCGGATGTCAAGGGCTATGTCTGAGCAACATGAAGTAAAGGCATTAGTGATGTCTGCAATTCCTTCTCTCCTCAGTGCAACAACGACCATCTTAAGCAGGTGAAGCCCTTAAAGTAGGTTTCTCCAGCATTTCACTGAAGAATCCCTACCAGCAGAAAAGGATGAACTATGTGTACACAAGTCCTGGAGGTAGGGCTGCTAGATCCTACTATAATTTCAAAATTTCCTAGAAGTCTTGGATGATATCTTTTAAAGTTTATTATATACTTTACGTCCTGTCCACAAGAGTTCCCAGCTTAATATGGTATGTAAGTGAAATATTCCAGGAAGTGGAGCCATGTTTCTCTTGGACATTGAGTAGGCTGTGGTCTTTACTCACACTAGAGCCCCAGGGATCACAAACCTCCACTTTCAGAGCTTCGGTCTTCAGGAGTTTCCTAAATGAAACTACTTTCATGTAATACCCAAAATGGGGAAATTGCTAATATTAAACCTACTTTGCAGTTGCAAAAGAGTCTCAATGTCTTCTTTCATAGGTGGATTAAGACATTCCTCCATATTGTTGCCAGATTTCGTTTTCAAATTTTGCCTTTGTATTACTGTTTGTAGATCATAGGTCAAAGATCTAGAAAACTGGGGTTTTATATATATCTCTATTTTAGCAATGAAACTACAGCTTGGGTGGAACATCACTAAGAAAACCCAGAAAGCAGATCAGATGCCAACCTTCATGTGTATAACAATGCTTGCAATTGGGATTTTAGGGTCTTTAAAGGTCTTTTTACCAAAGGATCTGTAAGATATATTACAGTTGTATATATCTATAGTGGTGCCTCATACTTCTTGTTCACATAAACCCTAAGAGAAACTTAAACATTGAACCTAAGCATTTTCTTATCAAGGTCGATGGCATAAGCCCAAGAGGTGAGACAAATCAATCACACAAACACATCTAAAATCTTTAGTTGCATCCCACCTGCTAAGATTCCGTTGCTTAAATGAATTCACATGGTCAAGTCCAACATCAAAGGAGTGGGGAAATGTACTCACTTTGCTGCAAGGGAGATGAGTGAAGAATTGAGAACATAAATCGAACTGATCGTTTTGTTGTTATTGTTGTTGTTGTTTTCAAAGGTTAGACAATTTATTGAGAGCCCCCCTTCCTCTGTCTTTAGGCCACTTTTTCCTCTTGTAGACCTTGTGTGCTAGCTCCAGGAACATGGCTTGGGGCAGAGGCATGGCTTGATGAGGCCTATAAGGTGGCTGCAGCTGTCTAGCTCATCCTGCATGAACATAGCTGGCAGGTTCAGCTCCTTATACAGCGTCTTCACCCAAGGCCACCTTCTTGGCTTCCTTCTGCCCATAACTCTCCTGAAGGATCCTGCACTGTTCTAGAGAGGCCTGCTGCAGACACTGAACCACCAGCCAACTACATTTTTTATCCTGGATGTCTGTGTCAATTTTATCTGTCACACTAGGGTCCCCAGAGAGATCATGGTAATCATCCTGAATCTGAAAGAACTCCCCTATCTCCAGCAGGATTCTTTTGGCATTGGCATGCTTTTCTCCCCATCTATGCCCGCCATATCCAAAGCAGCAGCCACAGGAACATAGAATGAATAGAATGCAGTCTTGTACTTGACAATACATTTATATCTCTTTTCAGTGATTCTGCCAAGATCCACATTATCCTGGAGGGCTGTGATGAAGTCCAGGGTCTGTCTGATCTCAGTCTTATAGGAACTCTGTAGGAAAAGCTCAATCAGTTTCAGATAATAAGGCTGCTCTTGGCAGTAGAGATTCAGCAGGTGGTAGATACATGCTTCCAGAAACAAAACTTCAGTGATGGCATCCAAACCTATGCCAGGCTTCTGATACCAGCAGATCCTGGTATGCCCCGTCCAGTGAGAGATGAATCCATGATGTCATCTGACACCAGGAAGAAAGCCTGGAGCATTTCCACACACCAGCCCACAGTCAGGGCCTGGTGGAGAATATCAGCATCCTGCTTCCCTGGGTCCACCAGCTCCTGAAAATCTATCAGCACTGTCAAACCCCACTGGTACTTGCCTTGGATAGCATTGTATCCCAAGACCTCCTCAAGCCAGGCAATTCCATCTCCTGTCTCCAGGTGGGTCATGCCATCCTCAGTCAGCACCTTGACAATCTGGGAGAAGTGCTGGATGAAATCCTGCTTTACTTGGGCATAAGGATCCAATTCCTGGTCCCCATCCATTCTGAGGGAGGAGTAAAGTGCTCTGCTCCTGGATGCCAGCTCTTGGTCTAAATCTAATTGATCATTTAAGATTTAAACATTTTCTTCTGATTGAATTATCATTATAATTATTGCAAACAGATATCAAAACACAAAAATATAACATCTGAAAAATAATTGTTAAACATAAATAATTTTTTATGGAAAACACATCTCTTAATGATATGAAATTTTAAAAAATATGTCCTATATCTGTGCATAAATATCATAAACACAAAAGAAGCAAGATTCAGCATTAATTTCATAACTAATTTTCATTTTTATAGATAAGAGCATTGAGAAATTTTGTTTACATCACTATTACACTGAAGAGATTTTCATAACAACGTACTGAGTTCTTTGAACTCTTTGTTATATACCAAAAATTACCATCAAAAACTAATTTTAATGATCTATATGCTGACTACTTAATTTCAGTCTTCCTTCAATTTTGCTGAAAGCAAAGAATAGGAAACTATGTTTTTTGCAAAATATTTTATTACACAGCCATTCTGTTTATTCACTTTTTCAGTTTCTAGGATGTACATTGAAAGAACTTTATCAGGACCTGTCAAGTGACTGTTAATTACATCTGGTTATCTCTGATACTCTGATTTACGGTCACCTTGTTTAACACAATATACTCAAAAAAGCATGGGGAAATACAGTGTAGCTAACTTTAACTCAGCTGTGCCAAGGCAATATTTCATGAGGGGGTGCTTTTATTATTTATTTATTTTGGGGGGGGTAACAGCCTTATTTTTTATTATGTCCAGTTAGCCAACATATAGTACATTATTGGTTTTTTATGTAGTGTTCAACAATTCATTAGCTGCATATAATAGCCAGTGATCATTTGATATATAATGTGCCCTCTTTAATACCCATCACCCTGTTACCCCATCTCCCTATCCCCCTCCCTTCTGTAACCTCAGTTTGGTTCCCAGAATCCAGAGTCTCTTATGATTTGTCTCCCTCTCTGATTTCTTCCCCTTCAGTTTTCCCTCCCTTCCCCTGCAGTCATCCACGCTATTCCTTATGTTCCATATATGAGTGAAAGTATATGATAATTGTCCTTCTCTGCTTGACTTATTTCACTTAGCATAATCCTCTCCAGTTCCACCCATGTCATTGCAAATGGTAGGTATTCATCCTTTCTGAGGGCTGAGTAATATTCCATTGTATATAGGAACCACATCTTCTTTATCCATTCATTTGTGGAAGAGCATCACAGCTTCTTCCACAGTTTGGCTCTTAATGAACATATTAATATAGGACCCTATGATTCCCATCTCAGTTTGGAAAGCAACAGTAGTCTAGCATATTTTGAGCCTATTTTCTTCAATAATCAATTTTTAAAGCTTTGAGTTGAACATCCTAGATTTATTATATTGAGCAGTTTAATGGCATTATCCAATGACATATGAAAATTGTGACTTAACTTTTTAGAAATGAAACCTTATGTATGAGTAAAAATGTATTCCTAAGTACAAGGAACATTTAAACCACAAATATGAAGAATAAAACTGGTGTTTGCCCAGGCATTGAAAGAGCCAATGATCAGAAAAACTTACATACTCTTCCCAAGAGAAACCCAAACCAACTCACTTATAGGACTGGGCATGTACCAATCCATATTAACAGAAGAGGACAACCCAAATCACACCAACAAAAGAAACAGTGGCTCTGTAAATAAAAATGTCATACAGGAATTTTGCTAAGCCTTGACTGACAGTGTAAAACTCTGATTATTTTTACCAGAAAATGGTTGTCTTTCATTCTTTCCCCTATTTTCATGGACCCTTGGCCTTCAAGAGTTCTAGCTAGAAGGGAAGGGAAGGGAAGGGAAGGAAAGGGAAGGGGATGGGATGATTGAGAGCTGGTGAGGAGGATGAAACAGCAGAGGGTTTCAAACTCCGAGAACCAAAAGGAACATGGAGAGAGTGGGACCTTTGAGGAGTGAAGCTCCCTAGAGGCTGTCATCAAACTAGTTAAAAGTGGATGAAAGGATGGAAGTCTGAAGCCACGTCCCTTTCCACTCTCCATTCCAGGTTGCCTTCTATGTCACTGAGGGATTTTTAAGAAAGTCTTCTTTCTCTACTGGACTTTGCTGTCCTACTCATCAGGTATTCATGGCTTTGCAAATAGGCTTGCATTTAGGGTCTACCTACAACATAAATGTGACTTGAAAAACAAGAAAAATTCCAATGAGGCTTGAAGTTTTCACTTTTCCAAGAAGGAGGAAAGAGAGTGGCCCAATACCCATGGGAACTACCTGAGGCCCACTATAAGAAGCCACAGGGCCAGTCAGTTCCTGGATGAGGTAAGACTGAAAGGAAGCAAAATATGAACCTGTTAAATATCCCAAAACACACAGCTTCCACTCTCCACAACTGGGTGAATCCTTCACATCTCATTCACATTCAACTTCTGATCTTAGAGTCAAACAGGCCCTTGAGGTTGCTTGTCTTTAGGAAAGTGCACTATGATTATCTTCATGAACCAAATGAAGCCCAGAGACTTTCCAGAGTCCTCTAGTTAGGAAGTGGTGCAGAGATTAGAATTCAAGTCACCTGTCTCTCATCTCAAAGAGACGAGCACAAAGACTACAAAGTAGGCAGGCATCATTTTGTATAACATGGAGAAATAAAACATTTGAAGTTTATCATTCTACTAAAGAATGAAAAATCAACTGAGAAATTTGAAGATCTAATTGTCTGTATTGAACAATTCATAAATCAGGTAGCATCCTATCCAGTAGAGGGATGCTCAAAGGAATTTTACAAAGTGGAAGCTTTTTATAGGAAGGAGGGTGGAGCAAGAGTTATTAGGAAAAGAAAAGAAAGGATTGTTCCAGTCAAGGTCACCTTTCATCAGGGATGAGGGCAGAGGGTCATATCATGCTGATTAGGTCACCTTCCTATGGGGGATGGACAGCCCATGTGAGAGATTACCTCACTGGTGCTGACCAAAAAATTCCTGACTGACACGTTAAGACTACATTTCTGGGGGAGGTTGAAACTGCACTTAGGTTAGGTAGTAAACTGGTTTGGGGACATGGCTTAGCATAAGTGACTACATCTTGGGACTGTGGTTTTCTTTCTGACAATTCCTTCACAATTTTTTCCTTCTATCTTCCCTTTCTTTCTCTCTTTTTTCCATGGAATATAATCATGCTGTGGATTTTCTAATATATAAAACTTAAACAATTTTATTCTTATTATCATATTTTTCATAGCTGAACATGAGATTCGAGACTCAAAAGATCTTTTTTTCAATGCACAAAGAAACTGATGACCACATTACCATTAATCATCATAATCAATCTTGTTTGGCAGAATTCTAAGATGACCTTGAAGTGACATTTGCTCTGATATACATTCTTCCCTTTGTGAGTGGAAAGAGCCTGTGAATATGATGAGAAATTGTTCTCATAATTAGATTATGTTATATGGCATATTAACTTTAAGAAAGGGAGATGGGCCAGATGGGCCTCACTTAACTACATGAGTTCTTTAAAAGCAGAGAGTTTCTCTGGCTGATGGCAAAAGAAGTCAGTGATTGAAACATCTGGAGGATTCAGATGCCTCTAGTTGCTCAGAGTGAGCTCCAGCCAACAGCCAGCAAGAAAATAAGACCTTAGTCCTACAAGCACAATGAACTGGATTCTACCAATGACCTGAATAAACTTGGAGACTGATTCTTTCCTGAGAGATTCCAGGTAAGAAGGTACCTTTGAGCCATGGAGGAGAGAATCCAACCACGCCTTACTGAACTTCTAACATACAGACCTGTGAGCTAATAAGTAGGTATTGCTTTAACCTTCTAGGTGTGTGGCAATCTGTTATGCAAACAACCAATACCCCAGTCTTGGATTTAAAATAAGTATATTCGCACAAAGAAAATAAAATCAAGGGGAAAAAACTTTAAGAACCTTTGTTTTTCCTGGTAATCCAATGACTGGACATGGATTTATATATCCTGGATGTACTAGAATTGGCTTAGAGTTGGAGTTATCTGTTGAGAAAACGTGATTTCTTTCAAATAGTGTGTGTAATTAACAGTCATCCCTTCTGATACTTGAAGTTACAAATGTTGAACTCTTGAAGGGAAAAGAAAAGCTTCAAAAAGGAGTAGTAATTGTTTCCAGAGCTAAAGAGGACAGAGGAACAGGTTTTTTCTGTGTCTCATATTTGTATTTGAAACACGGGGGTCACTAGTATTCACGGTGGTCATGCTTATATCCAGAATTCATATACTATCTCCTCTAAAGGCGCTATTACCAAAAAAGAAAGTTAAACATGTAAAGACCGGTGGGGGGGGCGGGGATGCCAGATGTAAATCTACAGTTTTAGCAGTTGGGCAGTAAATAGCAGGGGAAAGGGTGAATATCTCCGAAAAATACCTTTAACTGTCTTACTGGGATAGTAAATTCAACAAACTGTAAAAATGTGCCTCTTATAGAAATGGCTTTGTGAAATTATTCTCCAGGAAATGTGAAACTTTATACATGCATTCCATCAGAAGAGAATTTAAAACCACTCATCCATTAACAGTTTACAGATAAAAAGAGATGAAATTTCTGTATCAATACTAACAGATATACTGCTAAGGTTAAGACACATTCGCAATAGCAGTAAAAAAAAGGAGCCCTATAGCAGCTTTCCTGATCCTGAAACAGCCTAACAATAGCGAGGTTGCTGGCCTACCCCAGCTGTGCCTGCCTAAGAGGCAGGGAAGACGAAATTTATCAGTGAGACTGTAGAATTCTCTAAAACTTTCATTCTAATCATTATTGGTCTTAAATTCCTTACCCTAGAGCTATCTAGTTACAAAATACCAGCAGATGGGGCGCCTGGGTGGCTCAGTGGGTTAAGCCTCTGCCTTCAGCTCAGGTCATGATCTCAGGGTCCTGGGATCAAGCCCCACATCAGGCTCTGTGCTCGGCAGGGAGCCTGCTTCCTCCTCTCTCTGTCTCTGCCTGCCTCTCTGCCTACTTGTGATCTCTGTCTGTCAAATAAATAAATAAAATCTTTAAAAAAAAATACCAGCAGAGATGAATGTCTTTATACCACAGTTGTTATATTTATCTTTGAATTTGGTTCAAGAGCCAACATTTATCATGGTACATTGAATTAATAGAATCAATACATCATGTACATTGAATCAATATAATAAGTTAAACTTTTGTAAATATTTCCCAATTCATGTCCCCTTATCAGTAAGCCAGTTCCTCTGCCTGCGCCAAATCGCTTATGCCCGAAAAGAAAGCAGGACAAATATTGTGTCAGCAAAGAGGATGACGTGACGGAGGGTAGCCCATACCCAACAAGAGAGAAAGGAAGCCCACCCAGTGAGTTCCAGAAGACCCAGGCATTTCATGGTATCTAGAAGGTGAGGAGGCTCTGGAAGAAAAGCTTGATCTATAACAAGAGAAATAAAGAAGTGAGAGTTTCTTTATACATTTCAATATGATGTAAGTAAATCTGGAATCCTTTCATACAAAGGTTTGACAGTAGATCCAACAGAGGGTAGTGGGGGAAGATTGGAGTCACTAATGGCCCGCAGCAATAGAGTCAGAATGAACTCAGAAACTTGCATCTTAGGATAGGGGTTGGTGCTGGGTTCGCATTGCGTGTTAATGTGTTGAATGATCCAGCTTGACCAACTAGTCCTGGCTCGCCTGGCTATTTCGTGGTTTTATCACAGAAGTCCCATGTCTCAGGAAACCCCTCAGTCCTGCATGAATCCTGTCTCTGCGTATATCAGCTTGCAACTATGCATTATGAGTACATGTAGTAGGAAATATAAGACAGAGAAATTTCATTAGATTAGGTACCTAATTAACACAGATTTTAATAATGTGGCATTGCTAACCTTATCTTCAAGGGAATGTAGAAACCTAATATTCCTCAATGGATTCTCATTTAAACTGCCTTTTGAGAAGTGCTTACTGGCAGAGTTTTGGCATGAGGTCTGATTTCTTTTTTTTTTTTTTTTTTTTTTTTTTTTTTTTTTTTTTTTTTTTTTTTTTTTTTTTTAATATTTTTTTTTTT
>PISX010035648.1:0-12707 GCA_004024625.1 Mellivora capensis | reverse complement strand
TGGTGCGGCACACATGTGAGGACTGCAAAAAGGCTGTTTCTGCCCCGCAAGGGTCCCAGCCCCTGCCGCATACCAAGCGCCCTTAGGAGGTCTCCTCGAGGCTCAGGGACCAAGACCTGGTTTCTCTGCTGTACTCTCTCTGGCTCAGCGCCAGGGTGTCTGTCCTCCGTGGGGGACTTAAGCCCCTGTCCTGAACCGTTCCAATTCCCACAATTTCCCCCTACGATCCTTTGCTCTTTTTGAGTGCTTTCTATCAGACTTCAAGTTAATGCTCGTCCCCAGTCGTAGGGCACTCTCCTATTGGGGTATTACTTTCCAATGCATCTCCTCTGGTGGCTCCCTCCCCCTTTTGTTTATCTTCCGATACCAGTATGGTGTTCCCACTCCGCTTTACCGGCCCACTGGCGTCCTCTGCCCCCGTAGAGATCCTGACGTGTAGAATTCTGATCTCAGCCTGATTTCATGGGTGATTGGAATTCCTTGGTAGGTAATCAGCTCACTTTAAGGGACAGGTTGAACCAGAGCCTCCTCCTAGTTCCCCGCCATCTTGTCCCAACTGGCTTAGTTATTATTTGCATAGGTTCAGTTAAATACAGCTGGTTGCTGGGGCATCTCCGTGGCTCAACTTGTTAAGTGTCCCACTCTTGGTTTTGGCTCAGGTCATGTTCTTGGGGCCGTGGGATCAAGACCCAGTTGGGCTCTGCACTCAGAGATCATCTCCCTTTCCCTCTGCTCCTGGAGATCATCTCTCTCACCCTCTGCTCCTCCCCTGCTCACAGGTACTCTCTCTTTCAAATAAATAAAATCTTAAAAACAGACAAACGAACAAACAAAAAAATCCATGGTTAGTTGTAAGGAGCACTGCCAAATTTGAATTTGGTTAACATTCCTAAATTACAAGTAACTTCAAATGCTTACACGTTGATTCAGTTTATTCCCATCTCTTTACTCACGTTGGACTGACTTACCAACTCAGTTCAATGGGAGTTCAATGTTTAGAGGAGCACAAACATTGTTTCAGATAGGTAGTGTATCAATAGTAGGTGAGGGTCCTTGGAAACAATTTATCATCTTCCTCATTCTAAAGAAGCACACGATGTGTTGCCATTATTATTGTGCCACCCTTATGAAGTTCACCTAAGCCCCAACAGCTTACTCAAAACTCTGAGGAGTGAAGTCTGAATAAGTATGTATTCACATATATATGAATAGCTAATTATATTTAGACTTTATACAACACATACACACGCGCGTGCAAGGAGGAAAAAGAGCTCTGAGAGTTAAGGGATTCATCCATGCTTATGCAGTTCATTGAGCAGGAGCTGGGAATAGAACCTTTGCACAGAACCAGAGTCGTAGTATTTTACAGCTTATAAAATAAATTCTTTTTATATTCCTCTTTCCCAATATGTAACATACAGGGAAGACTTCAAACCCATTTTATCATTCCCAAGAGATGAGAGCAGATCTCATTCCTGTATAGGAAACAAAATAAAAACCTGAGGGTCCTGAGAGTAGATCAAGTTTATAGAGCAAGTGACTAGATCCCAGGTCTCCTAACACCATTTTTTCTTTCTTTAGAACCATAATATCTTCTCTTTCCCCTTCTTGACCTTGAACAGAACAAGAGGAATCAACCACAGAACCTTAGAAAGACTTGAGTTCCTGCAATGCCCACTTCTGAAGTACCCATCACATATTTCTTAGCTGATTAGTGATGCACTGATCTTTCCAACTTTATAAAGTAAGAGATCTATGACAAGAAAGGAAGAAGAAAGAGGAGGGACTAACAGATTTAAACCAATATGACATATCACATATAGTTCTCTTATACTGGATGTTATTTTATTATATGATGCTAACTTGTCACTGAAAGAAGTATATACAACAAGTTTTGTGGATCTAGGTCATCATTTGGTTACTTTTGTTTCCTGTGATGCAGGTTGCAAGGATTTATCATGGAGACAGATGATGGTAAATTTTGTCTCTTCAGAGGGCTATGATTAAAGGGCTCTCACTCTTAGTGCTTACATTATTGTGGAAACAAGTGTAGACAAGGTGTTTATCAAGTGCCTCTGATGATAGTCTGGGCGTTGGTATACTCCTAACATTGCAGTGTTGTTTTTTGAAGTAGGGATTATTGGATCAATATACATCTTCTCTAAAAAAAAGTAAAAATAGCTAAATATTATCTACATTGAGTCCCTTAAATCTCAGAAATTGTGCTAACTCTGCATGATTTCATTTAATCAGTACAACACTCTGAGATGGGTATTATTTCCATTCCCATTTAGTGGATGAAGCTATTAGGCACAGAGCAATAAAATAACTTTCCCAAGGCTGCACGGCTAGTATGTGGGCAAATCTATGAAATGAACCAAAGTGTTCGAATTTTCTAGTACCCTGCTCTTCCTCCTTGTATAAGAATCAGAAATGAGTGTCCTCATCCTGTACAATGATTATTTGTATCTGATGGACACTAGGGTCTGTGTGATGTAGCAGGATTTCATTTGAACCCATGATTGGGATGAAGCTTGCATACCTAAACTTTTAATTTCAGATCTCTGTGTTAATTATTTATTTAGTGGCCTTACTTCCTTGACTTCCCCTATTTTTTTTTGTTTTTTTCATTTCTCATCCACCCTTCACTGGTGATATCTTGCTATATTTTATGCATTCTCTGCTAGCTGCCTTATATCCCTTCTGTAATAAATAAATACATGTATAAATACATACCAAAGCAGTATGTATCTCAGAAAGAGGATGGTAGCTTGTGACATATGAATTATAAACTTGTAATGAGCAAGTAATTACTTCATTATGTTTCCATCATTCCCTTTAATTAAACATTCATTCTCTGTAGTTAAAGATTCCTACAAAACTATCACCAATTTCTCATGAATTAAGGATTTAAAATCCTTGAGTTTGAGCAAAGACTTTATACCACACTTAGCAAAGCCAGTGAGGATACCAGAATCAACCCAGAAAAATTTCTGACCAATTCATCCATCATATATGCTGCATCTTAAAAGTAACTAATTCATATGGCTCACCAAGACCTCACAGTGAACAATCTAGCATTGTTAATTTGATCCTCAGGTGGTGGACTCAAATAGCCTTCCTCACCTCATTGCCTGTGTTATAATGGATCTCTATCTCGTATACTGAATACAATATAATTTCCTTTCCCTCCTCTTTTAACCAAATAAGTAAATCATGGATCTGGACTTTAGGTTCTAAGAGGGCCTTATATAATGTATATATAGTTATATAATGTAGTGTTATCCTTGTATTTTACTAAAGAGGGAAGTGAGTTACAGGTGGTTAAATAATTGCCTTAGATCATAATGCTAGTTTGGGGTGCCTGGGTGGCTCAGTTGGTTAAGTGTCTGCCTTCAATTCAGGTCATGATCTCAGGGTCCTGGGATCGAGCCCCAAGTTGGGCTCTCTGCTCAATGGGAAGCCTGCTACTCCCTCTGCCTCTGACTCTCCCCCCTGCTCGTGCTCTTTCAGATTCTCTCAAGTAAATAAAATCTTAAAAAATATATCATAATGCTAGTTAGATTCAGTACTGGGACTAGAATCCAGGCCCCAGAACGTTAATTTTTTTAAAAATATTTCTAGTAAAACCACACTACCTGTTTCCCTGGGGTGGGGTGGGGGGTAGATTTTGACTTTTATGGCTATTGTGACATTTTACCAAGAATGAATTAACTCAAGAGAGTTTAGCAAGCATGTTAATTTAATCAACAGTTCTACATGCCCAAAACTGTATTTTCTCAAAGAGAAAGAGGAATTTTCTAGAAAATGTCTTCTACCTGCTAGAAATTCCATCTAACATGAAAGAGTTGAGAATCTAAGTGCATTAAAGAAAGTCACAAAAGTTCTCAGCCACTCCATAGTTTGCACTGCCAGTCACTTTATGGCCATCCTAATCTTTTAAGTTTTCCACCTCCATGAAACAAATTCACTGGGACAGGAAGAAGAAAGTGGAGTGACTGCTATTCTCCATATGGAAAGAGTTGTCCTATGCTATGGACTGAATGTCTGTGCCCTGCCACCAACCACACATGCTGAAGCTCTAAGCCCCACTGTGATGGTATATGAAGGTGGGGCCTTTGGGTGGTAACTAGGTCATGAAGGTGAGTATTAATGCCCACGTAAAAGACATGACAGAAATGAGGTGCCTGGGTGGCACACTCATTTAAGTATCTAACTCTTGGTTTTGTGATCGTGAGTAGTGATCTCAAGTTGTGAGATCAAGCCCTGCATCACACTCCACACTCAGCGTGGAGTCTGCTTGAGATTCTCTTTCCCTTTGCCCCTGCCTCCCAGCACTCACTCACTCTCTCTCTCAAATAAATAACTCTTTAAAGACAGAGAAAGAGACATGAGAGAGATGATCTTTGTCTCTGCTATGTGATGATACACCGAGAAGATGGTCATCTGCAAAGCAAAGAGGGCCTTCCCCAGACACTGAATATGCTGACACCTTGATCTTGGACTTCCAGCCTCCGGCACTAGGAGATGATTGGTATATTTAATTAGTAATAATGTCATTAGAAGATTTCCAGGAGGAAATCATGTTCAGAGAGTTTTGTTGTTTTTTTTTTTTTCCTGTGAATGAACAGGGCTAATAAATTGGGATGGGGTGAGAGGTAGAAAAGATGTAGGTATCTAGACTGGGGGAGGTTTAAGTGAAAATTTAATTTTTAAATACATTTTCTCTATCAACAGAAAGGATATTGAAAATCAGGTTTCCCAAATACCACTTTTTGTTTTATTTTGTTTTAAATTAACATATAATGTATTATTTGTTTCAGGAGTACAGGTCTGTGATTCATCAGTCTTACACAATGCACAGCACTCACCATAGCACACACCCTCCCCAATGTCCATGACCCAGCCACCCCATCCCTCCCAACCCCCTCCACTCCAAATACTACTTTTTAAAGGTCAAGCAAATATTTTTAAGTTTACAATTTGTTGGGGAGAGAATATCAAGTTACACCAAGAAAGACGTGCTGTCTGGAGTAGCTGAGTTGGCCGTGGAGCTTGAATAAAATAAAGCACAAGCACTCAATACAACATAATGCTTTTGCCTTTACTTGATTCCCCATATGTCCATGGTGATTTAAAATGAAACAAAACCAAACAAAAACCTATACAATGCCTTCGGGATTAAACAATTGATTTCCTGGTCCAGAGAGACCAGATATTCTTATTAGTCATAAGTTAGAAACCTTTGAATCTCAGAACACCATAAGCACACAATGAGGATTTATAAACAAAAGGTCAGCTCTATGGAGAGCTTAATGAGAGAGAAAGCACATCAAGGAAAATAGAGCTGCTATAATTATTTCAGTGCAACCTGCTTATGCATGTTTTAAACAAGTACACAGACATCACCAGCTCACTGAGGGGTGACAAAGTAGATGGAGAGAAAATGGGGCTGTCAGAGTCACCTATTATTTGTACCTCTCAAATCCAAGTATGAAGAGCAGTCCTCTATATTTAAGTGTGAGACAGAAAGAGGCTCGGTTGAATTTACTTTACTTAACTGACCTACACTGGATGTGGAGGGTGTGTTTGGTGTTTTACTTACAAATAAACTTATAAAATATATTTCCTAAAATAACATGTCATTTCCCTGTGAAAAATAATTTTAGCTTACCCTACATTTCAATCCTCATTTCACTGTCACTCCATACAATCAAAACCCTAAAAGGTGTAATTGCACCTTTGTCCAAGTAGGTAACAGGAATTAGAGTTACCTTATCCCATAAAAACATGAAATGAAGTAGGCAAAATGTAGGAAATCAGTATTAGAGATGTTGGACACCGAGCAGCAGAGGACGGGGACATCTGAGAAAGGGGAAACAAGCAAAATCAGTCCTGGGGCTGCCATGGCTCACTGAAAGGAGCGAGTTTCCAGGCCACAGTGGGTGGGCGGGTGGGTGCTGGGAAAGGAAGCCCAGAGGAGCCCAGCACTTTCAGTGAGGGATGGAGATGGAGCTCAGGGAGGCCAACATGACTAGAATACATATTTCCAGAGAACTAAAAAGGAGGATACTACACAGAGAGGAGGCTCTGTGTGTGTGTGTGTGTGTGTGTGTGTGTGTGATGCCAAAAAGTTAAAATGTGTGACATTTGTACTTTTATAAAAAACTAATAAGCATGCAAGGAAGCAGGAAAGTACAACCAATAAAGGGGGAGATAATTAATAGAAAGATACAAAAATGATACAGATGAGAGATTATTAGACAAGTCTATTTTTTAAGGTGTGGGAACTTTATTTCATATATACAAAAGGTGGAGAAAAAAATGAGGCTGTTAGAAAACTAGAAGAGATAATAAAAACACAAATCAAACTTTAAGAGATGAAAAATAATATCTGAGATAAAAATATACACTGGATGGGTTTCATCATATTAATAGACACTGTAGAACAAAAGGTTAATGAAATTAAATTATAACAACAAAAGAATCTAAAATGTAAAACAGAGAAAAAGTGGAGAAAATGCAGAGTTATGTTATGGAAAAACTGCAAGTACCGTAATATGTAAACAACTATAGTTCCGAGAAGAAAAAGGGAGAATTAAAAAAACAACTTGAAGTGTCAAATTTTTACAAACTTGATGAAAACTATAAATCTACATATACTAGCTTTAAAAAAAGGCAAAAGCAAAACAAAAATCTACAGATAGGTACACGATAAATAAATTTCTTAATATCGATATTAAAGAGAAAATCTTAGAAGTAGTCAGAGAGAAAAGACAGGTTATATGCAGGAAAAGACAGATAACAATCAGTTTATTTATAGTAAGTAAAACAGTATGGTACTGGCCTAAAGACAGATCTATAAACCAGCAGAACAGGACAAAAAGCCTAGAAACAAACCCTTGCATACACAGTCAACTCATCTTTCACAAAGTGCCAGGAAGACACAACAGAGAAAGGACAAGCTTTTCAACAGTGTTAGTGTTACAGAATCTAGATATGCACACACAAAAGAATGAAATTGTACTTTTATTTAATAACATACACACAAAAAAACCCCAATCTATTCAAAATGGATTAAAGGCTTAAACATTAAGATCTGAAACTAAAACTTGTTGAAAACATAGGGGGGAAAAGCTTTAGGACATTGGTCTAGGTGGTCATCTCTGGAATATGACACCAAAAGCACGGGCAACAACAGCAAAAATAAACAAGTGGGTTGGTACCAAACTAAAACTTCTATACAGCAAAGCAAAAAATCTACAGACTGAAAAGGCAACCTACGGAACGGGAGAAATTGAAGGATGTTTATGTTTTCCCAGACACTTATCCTTATGCTTGGTAAAGGGTATATCCTTTGGGCCCTTTCTGGTTGGGGCATAATCAGGGAATGGCTAAGCAAGTAGACAATGGGTTCAAAGTTCCTGTTTCCCAAAACTTTCAGATTCTTTCTTCTGTGGTCTACCAAGAAGGTTCCAGCACTTCCACTACACTGACTAGAGGCTACCTCTAAGTCCAGGCATTATTATGAGTCAGAATAGCAGATGTCACCAACACTCCCCAGTGCTCTAGACAACACGGGAGATCCCATCATCTAAAACTCCAGAGGAACAACAGGGTGAAAAATCTCAGCATGGGTACCCATCACTTATGATCAGGTAGCTCCCAGTGACCTGAGGCAGCCCCTGTAATGACACTTTTAATGTTGAGTAGCCGCTTATACAATGATCGTGCTGAAGAGCCTGAGTGTCATTTCATCTGTGTGAGATGAGATAACTTTTAAATCTTGGGCAGTAATTATTTGTGGCTTCTCCTCTTTGTCTCCACAAAAACTCTCAAATCCCTTAGTAAAGTTACATGTTCATGAGGACACCTAATCTTTATTATTTTCACTAATCTTTTCACTAAATTTAGACTTCTTACTAAATCCCATGCTTATCTGCCTCACAACTGTTTATACGGGAAGGTCTCTATGACCGTACTAATGAACTGTATGCATTCACTTCTCTCAGCGCATTTCTTTGTCTTCCATTTTTTTTCTTTTAATATGTGTGTGAGCAGGGTAAGCCCTTAAAAGTCTCTTATTTTCTTCCTAAGTTGATTTGCTTAGAAGACAGTTTCACTTAATAATGAAGGGGAGATGGAGAGAAGAAGGGAGTTGAGGGAAATTAGAAGGGGAGATGAACCATGAGAGACTATGGACTCTGAAAAACAACCTGGGGGGTTTTGAAGGGGCGGGGGGTGGGAGGTTGGGGGAGCCTGGTGGTGGGTATTAGGGAGGGCACGTATTGCATGGAGCACTGGGTGTGGTGCAAAAACAATGAATACTGTTACACTGAAAAGAAATAAAAGTAAATAAAAAAAATAATGAAGGGAAAAGGAAAGCAAAGATACAAGTATGGTTAAACACCACACAAAGAGGATATGGCTCTATAGGAAAAGGAGCTAAGGTAGACTGTAGTGTATTCTATACTCTCTTACTAAGACTAAAAAAATAAATGTTTTCTCTAGCCTGGCTTGTGGATTTGTTCTACAGGACTTTTTTATTCTGGTAGTGAAATGATTTTGTAAGCCCTCATTTTGAAGGCTCAGGAAAAAAAGGAATACTTGTATTTAGTGGACTTCGGGACAGAAATAATTGAGTTCTACCCTTAGAAATATTACATCACTATTTATAGTCCTGTTTGATACACCAGACTCCTCATCAAGGGAACTCACCCTGTTCACTTCATTCTCTTCCTCCCCACCCCACAAGAAAAATCTTTGTAGACATATGTCTGAACATCACATTAACTAAACCACAACTGAAGAATGAAAAGAAGTTTAACTTCTAAGGGTGAATACAGTCCAAGTAATTTTAAAATAACATTTTTTTCCATACATGAATTTAACTCCTCAATTTTCTATAAAGATTAGGCTGAGAAAAATCAGGAATTCACACATTCAATCAAAGTTATCAAAGTGTCTGAAGTGCATTGCTAGAGCCTGTGGGGCCCAGATAGTCAGCTGGCCAGAGCCAAGAGGAGATGCTGGGACAGAAGCAGGCACGATGGAAATGAAGAGAAGTGGAGAGGAGTACTTTACATGCATCACTAAGCACGAAGACCCCAGGACCCACACCATGCTCCTCCACAGGGTCAGCAAAGAGATTCTCTCAGAAGTGGAACGCAGCCTCCAGGATGCCATGCAAGTGTGCCACAATGTTCACTGGGACCCCCAGCTTATTTCTGGGGTGGAGCCTCCGAACTGACCATGGTCCATGCCTTGACAGAAAAATCAAAGTCATGTTCCATTGTATGGAACAATGGCCACACAGGGCTGTTGGCTGGGCCTCACAGGTCATCCCTCGTGCCCTGATCCAGAGCTGTGGGACCAGCATGATCTCTTTACTTCCTCCCTTCAGGCCAAGCATGCCCAGGAGAATGGTGAGGTCTGGGGCATACATGTGAGATGGGTACCCTGGGGGACATGCAAGCCTTGGGCATCTGGGAGCCACAGGCTGTAAGCTATAACCGTACAAGACAGCAATGGAGACAGCAGTTCTGCTCCTGTAGACCGATGACATCATCTCAGGCCACAAAGAGGAGGGTGATGACCAGAGCCCACGAGGCGGGGTGCCTGATGCTGGCCAGGAGTGAGTGGCAGACAAGGCAACCTCAACACAGAGCCAGCAGAAGGTCCCTCTTCCCTGAGCCAGTCTGCCAGGATATTCGGGATGTCTTTGTTTGGAAGGGATCAGCTTGAAAAGCAGCCCGGGCCCTTTTCTGCCCCAGCTTAGTCTGCAAAGGATGCAGGCCTATAATTCTTCTCTACTATAAGTTTTCCATTTAGTTTGCTTCTGATGATTCTATCTAAGCCATTTGAAAAAAAAAAAAAAAGTAACTGTTACTGTCGACTGTTAGCAAAATGGACAGAATGTGGGACTAAGTGAACTGAGTGAGGAGGGTCCAAAGAACCAAGTACTGACACTTATGGGGCAAAATCCAGATAGCAGAGGAGCTGGAGAACAGCAGGGTTCCCATCTGTGAATACCTCAGGTCAGCTGGGAGACAGCAAAAAAGTCCATCGGGGTTTTTCTTTTTCTTTTTTTTTTTTTTTTTTTTTTTGAGCCATAGGAAAAAAGTCCTTTGGAAACTGTTCTGATTCTCTGCTTACTACAATCTTCTCATCTCAGATCCCTTACTCCGGGAATGCCCCCACACATCTCTCAGGGAGCTGCCACCTCATGGGTTTCTTGTTAGGGGTACACAAGATCATCAAGAAAACACCCCCTCTCAGTTCCTGGTACTCACTGCTAGAATTAGAAATCCCTTAATCCACAAATTGTTTAACCTGGCAGCAAGACAACTGAATTGTATCCCAAAGAATGTCAAAGGAAGGCAAAACTGGGATCTTATCTGGCTTTATAATTCTGTCCTGTGAAGTGAAATAGAAGGCTGAAAAATCTTTACTCCTTTCTGTCTAAAACTAGGTCTGCAGGTCAAGGGTACAGAATGAGCTGAAACACCAAACAATTGGTCTTTAATTTTAGCACTGAGGGAGCAATGCCACTTTGGGAACCATGATTATATGAACCACCAAAGATTCCCCGTGTTCAGAACTTATGAAATAATAATCATCCTATACTAATCTACCTCTCCCCACCACCACCATTTTCTCCCTCCCTAAAGAACTGATTCACTCAGGGAAGCAGGTGTAGATCCTTCAGATTCAGGGAAATTATGTCCTTTTGATGGTTCTAGTAAATAAATTATGGTTAGTCTAAACCAACCAAGAGAATTACAGTCCCCTTTCCTGTGTATTTTCCCAGCCTCTCTTGATAGTACACATATCTGAAACATAGGTTCCAGATAAAATGATATAAAGGAGTTCTGCTGGGGAAATCTGGGGAGGGAGCACCTCTACAGATAAACATGCACAACTTTCATAAAAGAAAGACATTTTTCCTAGATCTCTCTTTTTAGCTTAAATTGTAGGAATGAAAATGTGATGCCTGGAGCTGTGATAACTATATTGCCACCATGAGGCAATAAATGACAGGAATGAAAAGCCAACACTCTGAGGCCTGCAGAGCAGAAGTGTGGAAATCCTACATCCCTGACATCACTGAACCTCTGAAATAAATCTGGACATACCTACCACTAGTCTTCTTTTACTGTATTAAATACCCTTACAACTTAAGACTTTTGGTGTGTTTATAGTTATTTGTAGCCAAATCAATCCCTACAAACTCAACTTCAAGCAGAGGGCTGGAGGAAGTAGAGAGAATAGTCAGATATTTGGCCACTGCGTTTGATAAATTTATATGAAATCTTTGTCCTCTCACTGTATACTTAAATTTGTTCCACTTCATTTCAAATATGATAAACTGTGTTTTTAGCCAAAGAGTAATAGCATTCCAAAGCCTGCCAACTCCCAGAATAAATGGGAGGTTTAAGACTTAAACCCGCTACAAATGTTTGTACTCTTCACAGACAAAGTTTCATTAACACAAGGATTGACCCTGAGTAGCATAAATGGAGCTTTTAATCTCAGGTTCCTCAATCTAGATCCCTGTTCCACTGTATGAATTCAGTGCAGAAGAGTTTGGTAATCGAGATCTTCATAAACTCACGGGGTTAATTTTTTGGACTGTCATTTTATTTGTTACAAACCCCACCTTGGTCCTACTTTTCAACTCTCCCCTCTACAGAGTAATTCACTAGCTTAATAGTATTGGCTACTAACGTAGATTAGACTTATTTTTAAATAAGTATTTTTATTTAGCTAAGTAATGGGTTAATCTTTCACATAATCAAAAAGTCAAGTAATACAAATAAACTCAACTGTTGGTATTCTCACCAGAGGTGATCTCTATTGTATGTTTGTGGTTCTTCTTCTTAATCCAAATAGTCATTTACATGGTGATTTTTTGTCATAAAGAATACAATTGGTATAGTCAAATATTTAGTATCTTTATTATCTTTGTTTTTGGTTTAATTTATGTATGCCCCCAATAACATTAATATCTATATCTATCTTCATATATTTTTATAATATCCATATTATATTAATAGAGATATAATTGTATTTCTAGAATAATTCCTATGCGTTTGGAGAATAAATGCAAATAGAGTCCAACTGACACACATAAAAAAGTATATTCCAGCCAGACTTAAAACCTGAAGGTAATGTATTTATTACAATGAGACTGTACCAATCTGGCCTCTGTCACATACAGTCAGCACAGTGTTAACATGGCTTAGATTTACAGCAGTACCTCACCGAAATTCTAGGAAATCTATATTGAAATCTCTAATACAATCGCATGAGACTCTGTTTACATGGCAATCTATATGGATACTTGAGGCCTAAGGTATTTTAGCCTTAGTGAAAACATGTGACTACAAGTACAATCCATTAGGGCCAAATTCTGTGAACATAGGCCAGCTTTCACAGAGGAGAGGTTACATATTCCACTGAGAAAAATGAATTTGGTAACAAAACCATTTTGTTAAAAGAAATTTCTAGAACTTCTCAAACTCAACACATGCAAAACAGATAATCACATCAAAAAATGGGCAGAAGATATGAATAGATACTTCTCCAATGAAGACATACAAATGGCTATCAGACACATGAAAAAATGTTCATCATCACTAGCCATCAGGGAGATTCAAATTAAAACCACATTGAGATACCACCTCACACCAGTTAGAATGGCCAAA